>JAUMGZ010019987.1:0-10950 GCA_032359645.1 Pododesmus macrochisma | reverse complement strand
TCAATAGTATACCGCTACATCAATTGTCAATATTATACCGCTACATCAATTGTCAATATTATACCGCTACATCAATTATCAATTGTCAATATTATACCGCTACTTCAATTGTCAATAACATACCGCTACATCAATTGTCAATATTATACCGCTACATCAATTGTAAATAAAAATCTAAATTGGAAATAGCCAAAACAAATCGGATAATAGTGGTTAAACTATGCTTGATTTATAAAGTTAACACGTCGTAAATAACCAATAACGGAACTAATATACACAGTAAATACAAGCAAACTTAAATATAAAGACTCTCATTTGAAAACAAAAAATCCAGGATGAGTGAAGTCAACGGAACAAGAGACATTGACTAACCAGCCATAGCCGCAACAGACAGTTCAACACCAGCATTAATAAACGTAACAACAATCCCCAAGACTAGTTATCCATGCAGACCGACTAAGCACGGTCACCCAGCACGAAACCAGGCGGTGTGGTTAAACCTGTTGATGAGAAAGATGCGATATAGAACGAACTACATGTATAAACTTAATTGTAGGTTGTTTTACATTATCTTTTACATTTACACATTTCATTATAAAATTATAAAAGATACTATAAACTTTGCAAGTACGTCTTAAGATATTTATAGTACGAATACCAACAGTGTAATTGTGTCAACAAATAGTTATGATTTTTTGTTACTTTAAATAACTCCGGCAAAACTACCAAAAAGGGCAATAGCATGTGTATTGCATGTTACAGGTATGCAGATCTAATTGAGGCTAGAATCACCATAAATAAATCTATTCAAATATTTATCGTTAATCAAGCAGGCATCATGTATAAGAATATAAAACAGAATATCTGATTGAAGCATGCTAAAGACTAATTGAGAATACAAAAGATATAAATAGAACAAAGCAATAGGAGTGACCTCACACGCATAGGAGCCGCCCCAACACCAGCACAATGACGGTATTCAACCGATGTTCATGATTTTATGAGCATTCAAAGGAATTAAGAAAGAAACATATTACTAAGAATATCCCTATATATTATAAATTGTTAATAAAAACGACACAAAGATAATACGTAAGCGTTAATGTAATCGGTTGAAGTCTGTCTAGATGTTTTGCAAGATTTTGTGTGTGTGAATGAGGTTATATGTCGCTTCATTAACAAGGAGGTGCTTCGAACATTTATTTCTTATCAATTGTTTCTGTACCTGACACGTACCTAGTATGTAGGTTATGTATTCTGACTGAAGTACATACGAAGGTGTTCACGTCCTCAAGCACGTTGTCGTATTTGCAGCTGTTTTAATCATCTGACAAGTTACAGATTTAACGTCACGAAACACGTGATAACGTGATATCTAAAGCAATTCTAGAAGCAACGGAAGAAATGTATTTGTTATTTCTTAACCCTGCTAAGAATGTAAACAACATCTCCAAAAAAGAAAGGTTGTGAAATGCCTTTTTTATTACATACTTGGAATTACTGAATTAACCATATTTCAAAAGAACCTTCGGATAGTTTTTGTAAAACTTGCTAAATGATTCATGTAGTTTATGAAACCGATAACCCTATGAATTAAGCTTAGTTGTAAGGTCTAAAACTTCTTGTCGTATGGAAGATTGAGGCCTCATTAACCGGTTTAACCAGACCGCCCAGTGTCGTACAGGGTTACCGTCTTTAGCCGTGTTACGTTTTAACTCCGTTTTCTTCTGGCGCTGAATTGTTTAATGCGGCTATTGCTGGTTTTCTAGTGTCTTTTGTTCTTTTTATTTCACCTATGTATTTCAATATGTTTATATGATAATCAATTATAGTGACATTTTTTATCTAATACCATACACATTAGAGCACACCGGCGGGGTGGCTCAGAGGTGATCTGGAAGGCACGTGTTCGATTTCCGCCGCCGCGACAAACCTAAGACATTAAGATTTGGTATTCTTCTCGCTCCCTGCCAATTGCTCAGCGTTACTGGGTAGGAGGAAGACTGGTTGGCTCGTTGTCAGGATAATGTGACAGAGTGAAGTTTCACGCCATAGTGTCTGCGGCGTGAAATCTCAGCGAGAAAGCACTATAAAGTCGCCCTGAGTGCGCACTGTAACAAGCAGAAACCGTCTCGATATGACCTAGACATGAGTTAAAAGTACGACAAACCCCGAAGAAACAAACGATCATTAGAAAGTAGTTAATACGAAAAACCAAGACGATATTCAAAAGACGTAGGTCCATAGACATGGACAAACAAAAGGAAAACGTCTGACGCACACAGAAAAAATAACCAAATATACATTAATTAACTAAAAAAGGAAACACAACGAACTTCTATTTTAATAACTAGAAGCGAAACAGGTGCTCGCTATATGGTAAGCGTTTCCTGCTACACATGTGTCACTCGCTGCGATGTTTCCGTGTCATTCCATTGTATGGCAACCACAGAACACACATTTCATCTTAAGTTACGTGTTAAATGTGAATATCAGGGCATTTTTACGAGAAACTTCCGTACAATTCTCAAAAAAATTTCAATACTAAAATGTGCATATATCGGTGGAATCGTAAGGAATTAGGGGAACAATTTTGTTAGTTGTAGTAATTACAATTAATCTATTCTCCTTAGCAGATCTTTTGTAATCGCGACATTGCTGTAATTATTATAGGTTTGGTAAATACATTAATTATGCCACTGTGAACAAAGGCGACACAGCGACGAGATTATTACGTTTTGAAATATCTGATGGTACATCTAAATGAAGTAACAAGGAAGATCAACCATAATCATTTCTTGTCTCTTAATGAATATAGCCCATTGAGTGACATATGCATGTTATCAATCTCCGATGTGACGTGTGATAAATTTAAGGATTTACACATCTTAACCACAAACAAGCACGCCATTTGTCTTAATGAAGGTAGTCGGAAGATAGCGAGATTATATGGGGCAGAAGAAATCGCATAATATTTCCCGTAAAATTTATTATGAGACGCATGATATATATTCAATCTGCTTGAGTGTCGTGTGTCATTGATATTGTCGTATAATTGCTTCGGTGCGCTTATATATATATATATATTCTGGCAAGTGCCTATTTAACTACAATCAAAGTACGATTGTCTGAATTCCTATTTGAGTACGCGTATAGCTCAAAATACACAAAATGGCAAAATGAAACGGGCCACCAATTATATAGCTATAATGTGTATGAAAGAAAATAACCAATTCGCTGCGTAAGAGAACCACATAAAGGATTCCAGGCTTATCTACAAAAACCCACACCAGCGGACACTCATGAAACAATGAAAGACACGACCTTAATAAATAGGGGATAAGGAGCGAGTCAAAGAGAAATTTAGGAGGTCAAGGTGTACGGGAATACCATAAAATGGTCTTGTAAACGATTTCAATATAGAAACATTCCTCTGGACAGCTGCCATGGACAACCCAGACATTGTCAACAAAGATGGCGTAAAGATGTAATAATAGTACATATAATCCAATATCAACATGTGACAGACAAACTTCCTGTATAGCGGTTTAATTTCACGGTTTCAAATGTTCACGTTATTAAGTCTTGACACTATTCACAGTGAGGTAAATTTCACGCTGCACCGTCTTTAGTATGTCGCGGTACACCCGCTGTTGATCGACCCTTGATATTCACAGAGCCTTACAGTTTTGTTTGTTTGTTTGTTTGTTTGTTTGTTTGTTTGTTTAATTCGGGCTTAACGGCACGTCGATATTGTGGCAAAAGATCAAAGGAGAAAAACCAAAAGATAGGACATGGCATTGGTACCATTCTTTGAATTTTTAACTTTGATTTACCGTAGTCTTGTGTATTTTAAATTCATTTTCCCTACACGTACACAGAAAAAATAACCAAAAGGCAAATATTCATTTAATTACAAAAGGAAACATCACGACTTAGAAGCGAAACCAGGTGCTCGTGATTGAGTAAGCGTTTCCTGCTACATATGTGTCACCTGCAGGGATGCTTCCGTGTCATTCCGCTGTATGACAACCTTTCCACTCACACATTAATTGAAGACATGTTTCAGATGGGATTTGTGTATTCCAGTACACCATCTGACGGGTTGGCATGAACAGAGGGAGACAACATCTGGTAAAATCTCAGAAACGATAAAAATTCAATCTTCTTAAGATCAAAGTAATACATTACGTAAAACCAAAACGATATTCAAAAGCCGTAAGTTCACTGACATTGGCAAATAAAAGGAAAATAAAAGTGACTGGTATCTAGATTAACTCAAATTGTAGACTTTTGAAATTGATACCTTCTTTTGCTTAACAGTGCAATGAGAAATCTGTTAACATAAGAGGATCATGATTTTGAACATTTATTTATATGGAATACACTCATGGTCTGTTCTTGAAACCAACTTTTGAGTGGGTCTTTAACATCTCAATGCCACATAATTAGGGTTAGTAAATTCCACTTATCGTGATGTTTCTATTTTCAGTTTATAAATATATTTTTGTTCTTTTTTCTGTGTGCGTCCCACGTTTTCCTTTAATTTCATAGACTTATGTGGTCTGAAAATCGTCTTTGCTTGTCGCATTAACTTCTTGTTTCATACTTTTTCATGGCTTCGGGTCAGGAGCGAGGTCCCCTCACACACTTAATTGGTTTGACGTCATTTTAAAATGTTCGTCTCAATTTGCTGGCTCACTCTGGTGGTGACTGTTTGATAAAGCTATTGTTTGTTTGTCAATAACCTTTGTTCTGCTGATCTCCTTTTTTCTATAATTAGCCGCACACATCTCGCTGTTTTTTTCCTTCGCAATCTTGCTGTGCATTATTCTAAATTGCGTTGTGTCTTTTATATCTCACTGTGTAGTTTCTAATCTCGTTGTGTAATTTAAAATGTCGGTGTGTGTTGTTAAAAACCGCTGTGTATTTTTCTTAATTTCTGTGTACTTTCTAAATCTCGCTTTGTATTTAATAATTCTCGCTGTGCATTTTTTAATTCTCGCTGTGTATTTTTGATTCTCGTTGTGTATCTTAAACATTTTTGTAACCCCCATAGTTTTGACGAGGTTGGCGTTTCATATGTACGTGTCTTTATAGAGTTTGAAAATATCCCTACTGATAACTTTCTTCAATGCTGCCTTCTTCCTTATGATCTTCGAGAAGAACCAACAAATTATAACTGTTTTACGCATTGCCATAGCAAGAACACATCAAATACCGTAATAATAGAGGAATGGTTACAACTTTTGCAATATTTGTTATGGTGAATAAACTATGACGTCATTACAGAGCAGTCATATGTGATTATAAAGTTATTGTACTGCCATCAATAATTTTAAACGCTTACCACATCGCGAGCACCTGGTTTCGCTTCTAGTTTTTTAATAGAAATTCGTGATGTTTACATTTTTAGTTAATAAATGTATATTTGGTTTTTCGATTTACTATTTTAAAACAATTTTATAAAACATGATTGTATTTTTGTGTTTTATGTGTATTTTATTGTGTCGACCTGAAGACCCGTCAATTTATTTACATCATGATACATTGTTGCATCTTCCTACGTTTGTGTAAGTATGGTAGTCTGTTGACCTGTTGACCCATCGATCATCTCTTACTTGTACAAATTAACCGAAACACAACTTTCTCATTTAATCCGATAGGACTCTTAAACTGTATTCTATACTTTTAAGCGCGATTTTCCAAGGAGAAATGACAATGACAAAAGAACATGCATTTGTATAACGAGACTAGTAGACGAGTAATATAAACACTGTATGAATACAGACTATTAATATTGAACACATTTAACAATCAATTAGTAAGGTCGAATGGCACCTTGATGAGAGTAAATGTAAAATAGGGCTATTTATAGAGTGAAAGTTGTGAATTTTATGTATAACGAGAAAATAATATCATATGATTGTTCGTAGTCAATCAACATTCAGTCGGAATTTGTTTAAAAAGTGAATTTAAAGCCATAGCACTGAACATGAAGTTTCGCGCGAAGTGTTCCATTGGGCAATGCAGTTATACATTTGTTAAATTCGCAAAACCATTTGAAACTAAGCTAAACCCACCGTATCGAGTTGTACCTGATGTCATAATGTTGCTAGACTGATAAGGAAATATTATTGAATTTCGCTTTATTCTTCACCCTAATCCGAGTGACCTGTAATCGATTTGATAGTGATGAACTTTTTGTTAAAGCTGGCGTGTTTGAGGATATCATTTTTCTCATACAAATCTCGTCCGTCGTCCGGTCGTCCGTCCGTCGTCGTTTACTTTTAACATTTTCGACTTCTTCTCCTAAACCACTGGACCAATCTCATCCAAACTTAGTAGGAAGTATCCCTAGTGGAAGGGGATTCAGATTTGTTCAAATGAAGGGGCTCGGTCCCCAGGGGGCACAACTAGGGGGCAAAAGGGGGGACCTTTGTCAAAACTTCAAAAATCTTCTTCTAATTAACTGGCAGGCTTAGAGTTAAATGTGTCGGCATGTAGTAACTTAAGGCATGAAAAACTAAGTTTGTTCAAGTTATGACTCTGGTGTCAAAACTAGGTTACGCGTTTTTGGGTCAAAGTTCAACACTAGCAAATAGTTAACTATTCACATGTTTGACTTCTTGTCCAAAACTACTGGTCAATTTCCATTCAAACTTAGTAGAAGGCATCCCTAGGGGGAAAGGGAGGTCATATTTGTTCAAATAATAGGGCTCGTCCCCCAGGGGCACCACTAGGGAGCCAAAAGGGGGGGGATTGACAAAACTTCAAACATCTTCTAATGAACTAGAATGCATAGAGCTTAAAGTTTTGGTATGTACAATGTAGTAATTTTAAGGCCTGAAGAACCAATTTGGTTCAATGCGTGACCTTGGGGTCGAAAATAGGTTACGCGTTTTGGGGTCAAAGTTAAACACTACAGCAAATATGCTTACTTTTCACTTTTTTTACTTCTTGTCCAGTCTACTTGACTAATTTCACCCGAACTTGGTAGAAGGCATCCATAGGGGAAGGGTATTCATATTTGTTCAAATGAAGGGTTCGGCCTCCAGGGGACGCCTTTTTTGGGGGGAGTGGGGGGGGGGCAAAAGGGGGAAATTTTACATAATATCAAAAATATTCTTGTAATAAACAAAAAGGCCTTGAGCTTAATGCTTTGTTATGTAGTAGCTTTATGGCATGGAAAACCAGGTTTGTTAAAGGCATGACCCTCGGGTAAAAATTTTCAAATGCTAATCCAGATAAACGTTAAAGCCCCATAGGCCTCTTGTTATATAATGCAATGAACGTGTATTTTAATGCTGTATTGCATTTTGATAATTGTTGGCGTTTCCCGTGAACGTCAATTCTCCTGATTCGGATATCATTGTTTCTATATTTTTTCGACAAGATCTAACATTTAATGACGGCTGGAAAATTCATATTCCTTCAGATTTGAAATCTAATGGCGGATGTTTTGCGTGTACCATTTCTGTAAAAGTAAGTGTTCGCGAAGGAGTAAGCGTTTCCTACCGCATGTGTCACCCGCCGCGATGTTTTCGTGTCAATTTGGTATATGACAACCCTTATCACAGTAAAAAAGAAACATAATTATGTCATGATAATAAACTGTCACTTATATCGTGACGAACATATGTATGATCATAGAATCATTTTAGTATATCTTTTTAAAGCCTTCTACGTTGCGCACAACCTTTCTCTGTGAACAGTTTATGAGTATCCGATCCGAAACTATAGCATGAATGAACAAGTCAAGAATTTTTTTAGCACCATCATCAAGTCTGTTTACTGTAACGGGTGACAATATTACAAAAAATCCACTCAAGAAAACGAAGAATGAAACATGAACGTATAAACTATATTTTTACATAGTAATAGACAAAAATAAACCCTTCTGTATCTTGGGTTAGGAAGACATAGCATAAAATAAAAATCCTACTTCATATTTATAAGACAAGTATAAATAGGATCTTCAGAAGAAAAGGTATTGACAAGCAAACAATAGCCACATCAATCATCACCAAATTGCATAATTTGCATAATTTTCAGCGCTTCACGTTTTGCTTGTCAAACAAACAATTCACTGTTATCAGAAACAACGTTTTTATTGACAAACAGTGGCAAAATAGCACCATGTGCTCCAATTTATGCAGAAAGCTAAACCCACAACACTGTTAAACTGTCATAAGCTGTCGCTTGCATATGTGAACCAAGAAACAGAAACAATTGATGACAAAACAAACATTAGACAAAGAAACGTTACATTTTCTTTCATAAATAAATCCTGTTAATGGGGAAAAGTAATTATAAACCTTTTTAAAACGAAATTTGATGGACAATATCTTTTTATAGAATCAACTCGATCACCTCTTTACTCTATATATAGTTCATGTTTTGAACAAACGGGATGAGTGGAATCAACAGAATTAGAGACACTGCCAGACCAACAATAGTCGCATCAATCAACCCAGCATCAGAGTAAAACGAAACACATTGACGTCACAACAGTTCCAAAGACTAGTTATTATGTGCACCGATTTAGGAAAGTCACCCAACGCGAAATTAGGCAGTGTGGTTAAACTGGTTAATGGGGCCTCAACCTTTCCACTTCCCGCATGAGGCAAGAAGTCTTAAGAATGAATATAATTTTAAAGATTTATTAAATACACTTCATAGCGCTGTCAAACATCTCAACAATGTAACACTACACAAGGTTTTAGGGTTCCAACACAAACGGGTTCAAATGAATCGCCGAAGATCGTAATTCTGTGCACCAAATTTTAATATCCAATATAGGTATACTTTCACATATGCATGAACAATAAGTCCCTAACGTTTCGAATACACTCCCAAGAGCGGGACTCAAGCATTGCTGATGTTAAGATCACAAGTTAAGACCAAGTTCAACTTATATACAATCAAGGCGTGGCGGAGTACGTGTCTCATTAATTCAATATACCTGGCTACTTCCCCTTCTTATGTCGAAGGTCTCAGACTCTTAACTCCACAGAATATTATCATCGTATCTATATACTACTTTAAACACGCAATTGACGTCTTTTATTGTAAAAACTATTAATTGTGAAGTTATTAAACGCTTTACTTTTATTTCATGACTCTATTGTGAATATATTATTTATTTGCACTGTATGGCTAATTAGTTTTACATAACTTCGTGCTTCTATGAGACTTAATGATGATATATCTAACTTCTATGAATTGTCGCGTAATTTACCGGTATCATGTACTTTTAAATTGTATAGCCCACGTATAGTGTTACAACAAACAACCACACACATCAATTGTCAATAAAAATATAAACGAGTAAAAAGCATTAACAAAAGGCAGTTTGAAACGCGTAAATTGGACATAGCTGAGCAGCATAAAGCCGAAAACAGTGGCTAATACATGGTAGATCCGTCGATTCCACATTTAGTAAAGTATATGAAAAGTTACATTCATGAACAATCGGTGTGTTCGCAGATGCACAACAGCAGCAACTCAGCCAACTTAAACTGCCTGGGGACCGCAGAAGAGTAAACATTCACCAAGTTCTGTGTCAGGGGGCAAAAAGAAATAAACTTGCTTAAGTCAATATACTTACTTCGGTATGACCTCAAAAAAGATAAAATAAAAACTTACTTACAGAAGAAAGATATCAGGACACAGCCTTCTCGATATATGGAGCTTTCAACGAGTCTAAGTTGGAATGTTATAATTGAAGGTGTGCAATCAGAGTTTATACCAGCAAGAGGCGGTGAATCGACCCCATACCCATACTAGGCATGTAGTGATTATCACTAAAAGAGATCACAGCTACGTTTAAGGAATTTTATTACATTTTAGAAGCAACGGAAAATTTGTTAGCGTTGTTTTTAATCCTCCTTAATTTGTAAACAAGATCTTAATAAAATTAGGGCTGTGAAATGCCTCTAGTTACATACTGGGAAGAACTGAGTTGACCATATCTCAAAAAAATATCCGGATATCTTTTATAAAACTTGCCAAATGTTTTACGTATTTTATGATATCGTTAACCCTTTAAAATAAGCTTGGAAGTAAGGTAAATATTACGAGAATGAAAGTCATTGGTTTTTAGATTTACTAAAGAGCCAATACTCCGTGTGAGACACCCCCGTCAAGAAGACCAGAACTTGCTTCGAAGCAGCCGTCATGAATGGACGCTATAGAGAAATAATTGAGAATAGACAAGACTACGTTAAATCAAAGCGACAGAGCTAAAGGGACAACGGGGGTAAATTCACGATGGTTATGATGTACAAAAACTACACTCCAACAATAATTAAAAAAAACCAAGACACTGTGTGCAATACATGTCCCATACCGGTCCCATGACTGGACATCTTAGCCAAATGATGGCAGTAGATAATTGTTTTTACGGTGTGGTTTTGTAGACCACAGGTATATTACAATTCAGTAGCTTAATAAACCCAACTAGAACTCCACTAGTCGAACATGGTCAATATGGCCAGTTTTTATTGCATGTAGTAGCGAATTAGCCCTATTGTAGCGTTCCAAACAACCAAATATACCACAAAATACATTGGCTCACATGAAGGCAATTTGTTTGCCAAACCAGGATACCCCACAGTTATTAGCTGAAGGGAAGCCATTTAATTAATAAATAATTTATTTCTTTGGCTCACAAACTGAACCTTAAACCTAACAGCTTACTATGCCTATTTGGAATAAGCAGTGAGCAAGTCTTATTATTGGGCAAGTGGTCCATTTGAAGAAAAAAAGGCCAAGTCTGTCATTAATAGCAATGATATAATAAGCGATAAAGTTTACAGTGTCTTAATACATCGGTATACCAAATTTGAACAAAATGGGACATTATTTAAATATACAAAAATGCAACCTGAATCATGCCTCCGATAAATATGATATTTTTAAGAGGAAGGAGCCAAAACTCTGTGTGAA
>JAUMGZ010019986.1:0-33369 GCA_032359645.1 Pododesmus macrochisma | reverse complement strand
ACACAAAAGGCCTGTAGATCAGATACAGCATTACACAAAAGGCCTATAGATCAGATACAGCATTACACTTAAGGCCTATAGATTGGATACAGCATTACACAAAAGGCCTATAGATCAGATACAGCATTACACAAAAGGCCTGCAGATCAGATACAGCATTACACAAAAGGCCAGCAGATCAGATACAGTATTACACTGAAGGCCTGCAGATCAGATACAGCATTACACAAAAGGCCTATAGATAAGATACAGCATTACACAAAAGGCCTGCAGATCAGATACAGCATTACACAAAAGGCCTATAGATAAGATACAGCATTACACAAAAGGCCTATAGATCAGATACAGCATTACACAAAAGGCCTGCAGATCAGATATGGCATTACACAAAAGGCCTGCAGATCAGATACAGCATTACACAAAAGGCCTGTAGATCAGATACAGCATTACACAAAAGGCCTATAGATCAGATACAGCATTACACTTAAGGCCTTTAGATCCAATTCTCAACTTTTGAATATTATCAAACCAGACCTGAACACAAGATTAATGGGCACATAACTTACAGCTCAAACTTATCAACTAGTAACCAGAATATAAAGTCTTCAAGAAACAATTAATTTATAATGTGTGCAATTTCTTGAGAGAACTTTTAAATGCTCTGCTATATTTCTTGTCCAACTTATGTTTACAAGTCAAAGTTCTTAATTTGCACCTAATTACTTTTAATGCTTAGAGATTTTACAATGGAAAATAATGCAACTAACTTATTATTGGAGTGCTTTTTCTTCAGTAACAGTTTTTTAGAATATTTTCTTGATCTTCATTCAACATAACATATCACATTACAAGTGGACTGGTTGACAAAGTTAAAACAGATCTAGTTTTTTAGTATGCAAAACCCATAAAACAAAGTATTTTTGGTGAACGACTTACCTCTTCAGGAGATGCAATTAGTCAAATTTACAAGATGGCTATTAGGTTTTGTTTTCCCCACAATGACATTATTTTCAATTGTGCACGACTAGAAGTCAAAAGGTCAATATCATCTCAAATTTAAAGAGATGCCCTATTGAGAGTGTTATATCACCATAGTACTAGCTGAGATATGGTGCATGATAAGAATAGCTCACCTAAGCAAAACTCGAGGTGACCTATATACATATACAAGTGGGATGATGAAGTGTCTGTGGCATGATACCTCAGTGGCATAGAACTATATTGTCCTTATGAGTACACTTACCATGAAAGTAATGTTGTGGCATGACTTGGATTGGGATGGTGGTAATCATACACTAAAACTGCAACTGTTCTATAGTTTACCTGTATCTAATCTATTCCAATCGCTACAGAGCTAGAACAGGAACCACCTAAATATCACTAACTTGATAGCTACCTAGCTAGAACAGGAACCACCTAAATATCACTAACTTGATAGCTACCTAGCTAGAACAGAAACCACCTAAATATCACTAACTTGATAGCTACCTAGCTAGAACAGGAACCACCTAAATATCACTATCTTGGTAGCTACCTAGCTAGAACAGGAACCACTTAAATATCACTAACTTGATAGCTACTTAGCTAGAACAGAAACCACCTAAACATCACTTACTTGATAGCTACCTAGCTAGAACAGAAACCACCTAAACATCACTAACTTGATAGCTACCTAGCTAGAACAGAAACCACCTAAATATCACTAATTTGATGATATACTTATATTTTCAATGGAGAGTAAATTTTTCAGATTACTTACCTTCCCAACACCTGGAGCTTGAAGTCTTCCTGACGTCCTTAACAGGCATGGCGGAGCTGGTGGAGGACTGACACGTACTATCTCATGAAACTTAGTCGGGAAGGGTGGAGGTTCAGGATCGGGAGGGTTGTGTTGTCTCTTTTTCTTCTTACTCAACTTCTGTGCTGCCCTGAAAAAAACATCAAACAATTCATTAATACCTCAAATAGAGAGTTCTGTACAACTGTAAACAACACAATGATAGTATATAATCTTTTAAATGTCTTCCTTACATCAGCATTGAGATTTCATTCAAAAGCGAAAATGGTGGGAACGAATCAGCCTGCAGGCACCCATAGCATAGTGAGGAGTGGATTTCAATACATTCGATAGTTCTCCTGCAGTCTATGCTTTGATGCTTGTTATTATGGTTACTTTAATGGTCTCATTTTAGGTTTCATTAATGTGTAACATACGCAATCTCATCTGTATTATCATAGTTCTCTTTTAACAAAAAACCAGAATACCCATCACTGGGTCTAAACTTGAAGCAGGCACCATGTGTTTTTAGTTTACTCTATACCTTTTAGCAATTCAATTACAATAAGTCTTAGTGGCTTGAGCCAAGGTAAAAATTGCCTTAATTATGCACACAGAGGAAGACATACTTTAAGCAGACTCGCTTCATTATACTCTGTATCATCCTCACTTTATGGCAAAGATTCATTAATGCTAAATTTTCCAAAGCTCATTTGATGAACCGTTTTTTCTCTCTTTTAGTTTGTCAATTTACCGTAGGTATGCTAAAGTCAGAATGCAATATATGTGTCTTGTTTTCTTGTATACATGCAGAATGTTTAAGGTAAATCCTTAATTTCAATGGATATATTTAATGTTTCATAGTATAATTCAGGTCAGCACTAAGCAATGTGTGTAAAGATGCAGTGTTTAGACTGACAATTATTGTACATGTGATTGTAATTAATTCCAGCAGACTACATGAGTAATACAGCCTTCAATGACACCACAATAGTATAGCATATATTACAGTGTAAGGACTGGTGCCATTTAACTTGAAGTTACAAACTTGTACCATGTCTATTAACTACAAGACACAGTAATCATATATGCGTTCCATCATATGCAGGTCTTTGAAGAAATGAAAACATCATTCCTTATCAATTAATTAGATATGCCCCTTATTAATACTTCATGCAACATGTGCAAAGGTCTCAGCTAGTACCTAAACTACAGGTAGACCAGTACAGCATCCTTTGTCCCTGTGAAATGATGCATATAATGATTCTACATGAAGCATCCTAGAAGATAATCCTTGCATCTTTCATTTTACACAGAGACTAAGTGTAGTATAGATGTATAGTTTGTTATATACAAAAGTACCCATGAACAATGAATGAAACTTTTTTGAAGTCTTCACAAAGATCTTCAGACAAACCACACCAAAGGGCTGCATCAAGAGAGACATACTACTTTAGTACACACTAGATACTTTCGGTGTTCCATATCTGTATATACAGTAGTATATATTGTATAGTCTATAGGTATGACTTATGGCTACAGCATGCTGTCCCTAATTACATAGCTGTGAAACCAATCAAAACTTCACTGCATAGAAGGAAACACTCAGCCATGATGTAATGGCTGACCAACTATAACATCATTAGAGAGGGTATATACATTCCCCATGCTATATCAATAAGGATGTTACCCAGTCCTCTACTGCTCCATAAACATGCAGGACCTCAACATAACAACATGGATCAACAATGGTCATAATTTATTACATGTGGGTCACTGTGATAAATTTCATAAAAAAAATTAATCATCATTTTATCAGTTTACAAATCAAATCAACTAGTCAATTAGAATTGTATCAGCCTTGAGTTTTATAATCCAGCAGCATACAACATTGAACTATAAACAATAATATTAATAATCAATAAATGCACAGCTAACAATTTGTCCATAAAGTGCCTTTTTATACTAAATACCTATGACAAACATGTATATTAATTCTGAAAACAAAATGTTAAGCCTTGACAATTCCCAATATTCATTTGCAAATCAAATGTCTTTTTGTTTAAATTCAAAAACCAAATCCTATCAATCAAATAAGCATACAGCCAAATAAAAGTCTCTCATTGAATTACTGACAAAATGTGAAGGATACTGACATAATTCATTCTGCCAGAAAATTTATGAAAAATTAATGAACAGGACCCGCTAGCCTGAAGTAAAAACTATTTTAACAAAAGAAGCTCCATGAAAAGACACCAATTGGTATTATTGGATGAGAGCATGTACGTTTCCTTTCAGTGCTATCGTCAATACAAGGACTAGAATATAACATTGAATGTTGGCAGCTCTGTAAAGGATAGAGTTTATGCTTATAGATTGTAATGATAATGGCACAATCTGTTTCTTGCATTGATTCTTCCCTCCAGTATACATTTAGAACAATATTATTACATTAAATAGGTGTGATGTTCTCAAACTTCACCGTTCCTTTGTTAAGATAAGGATGTATTTTAAATACCAATAATTGCCATACCTCCTCCCTATGTTGTACATAGAAATGATGGCTTTGTTTTTTTCCTATAAAGAACCGAACTAGCCTGAATGGATTCAATTAGAAGTATAATTGACTATTCATTCCGAGACGTTATCTAAACGATTATATATATAGCTAATATTGTTTTTGTGTCTGTTGTTCTCAGATAAGTTTCCTACTGGCAACGTTAGTTAGCACATTTCTATTGACTCATCGCAATGACAATATAGTCAAAAACACTGAAATGACACTTTAAAAGATGGCAGCTTTGATCACAAAATGCCACTCAATTATCAAAAAATTGATCACAACAGAGAGGGAATTGTATTAAATTTAATGTGGTGCTTGGAGAATGGCAGTTCAAAGAGTCATGAAGAAGCATTTAGTGATGTTTTTGATGTACAGTGGAGGAAGCCATAATCCCAGACAAGTGTGTAGTACGTACAATACTCTGTTATCCTTCCATCACCTCACCAACAAAATCTCCACCATTTATTAACGGCACCTCATTTGAGAAGCAATTTTTTGATAATGTTTTCCCCAGATTTTTGTATGTATTTTGTTGATTGTGTTTAAGATAGTCCACATAATTTGGTGTTTAATCGAGCCATTCCACAAATTAAGTGGAGTACAGTCACCAGTTTAGGTGGGTTAATGTACTGACAAGGGTTTGTCATCACTATAACACTGTAATAGAGTTCAGAGTACCTAGGTACCTCAAATTATGCTCAGACAAGGAACATCTGGAGACAAGACTTTATACAAAGTCTACCATTCATTGTTAGAGAATTTATAAACATGTTTAACAATGAATAAATTTACCATATGTCAGCACAACAACAAAACTGAGACAAAGCTTTTACAATATTGATATGGCAACAGTAAAACATCAATATCTCTTCTATGAAATATACTTTGTCTTGACTGAGGTCTAATTCTTTTTCAGTACATACAGCCAGTCTCCCATTTGTTCATTAAAAATTCAACGATTCACATAAAAATAATAGTATTCATAACTCACCAATGTTGAAGCCATTCCTTTAACATGATGGATATAAAGTACTAGCAACATGTAATTTGCTTTTTCTTTATTTTATAAAAGTTTGATAAACCCCCACACATCCCACTTTGTCCACAAGTGCCTCACTGAGTCATTAAACCAGAAGAAATAAACCATAAAGTTATTATCACCCCTCCTCTCCATGTTTATATAACTCAAATACAAGTGTTAAATTTCTCAAAAACTTCCGGTCAAGAAGATTGCTGATAGTATGCTTTGATCATGATTGACCATTGAGTAGGAGTGGACATCTTAACAATCAAAACAACTGCAACCATTTACAGATATGTTGAATGTAACTTTTCTGAAAGACACATTTTCCAAACTGAACCTGGGTATGTTATACCCAGAACATGTTAAAGAATGAAGATTCCTTCAAACAAAATTGTTCAATAAAATGTAACTTCAAGGATAACATGATAATCTTTCATGTGCTCACAATGCAATAAATATCAATGAAACAAGAGGTTCAATTGGCCTTGGTGTGCTAACCAGAAGCTCAAAGCTGGACATGACAAAAATACCAAGTTTGCATTGAATCAAGCCAATAGAACTAAATATATAATTCAAAAAAAAAAAACAATCACAAATTTATATTCATATTTTAAGTACATGTGACCTTATTGACCTTTACCCCATGAACCTCCCCCTCAATAAAACTCTTCCTTTCCTAAAAGGGAACCAATGTATATGTCAATATATCAAATTTAGCTTGAAACAAATCAAACAAGAGACCAAATGTGCCTTGGTGTGTTCACCTTAAGCTCTTAACCTTCTGGTCTACTTTTCCCCAACTGTTGCCTTTTGTTCCCATATTCTATCATGTGAACATGATCCATGTCAAAGTTAGTTGAAATTTGTCCAATAGTTGAAGATGTAAGCATTATATAGGCTCTATGTCTAGTAGCCTATTATAAGATGTGTTGACATTGTGTCAAACATAGCCCCTATTTTTATCCCCTTATGTCACCCCCTGGAAGCCTAGGACTTAATTTGAACAAATTTTTTTTAACCCATTGGCTCAAGGATGCAAATTAAGTTGGCTGACCAAAAAATATATGTATACAGTTGGCAAAGAGAAGGGCAACACTTCACTCACTATATATTATTATTATTTATCTTTTGCTAAACAGGTTTTGACTTACGGTAATAAAAATTATTTTACAATTGAACAGTGGAACAGCAAAGAAATGGACATGGTGTGTGTCTGACCTTAACCTATTAAATTCATGATACAGTAGTCAATGATTATGACCTTTACCTATCAAAAACATGACACTGTTGACATTCAGCCTTGACCTTGATCTGTCAATAACATGACACTGTAGGATTTTTACTGGAATACCTGAGAAAATATTCCATTATGGAGAGAAATATTAAGAACAAAAAAATGTTGGTACAATAATTGAAATGACACTTTAACAACATTCAATGCACCTGGTAACAATAAAGAAATTGCCATGACTTTGACATTGGATGCTTATGTTTAGTGGTATAATGGCTTCTTGCATTTCTAACCAATCTTGCTGATGAAAAAATAAAACACATTACATTTTAATTTCTTCCACAATTTAAAGTTAACAATTTCGTGTAAAACCTTTACAGTTAAATCATATAAAGCTTGTTTGAAGGTTTTTAGACAATTTCAATCCTGTAAACATAATACAGCTGCCAAATAAAAATATAGAGTTGGCAGGTAGTGAGTTTGACAGCTTCATTATAGATGTATAAACCACGAACATTTACAACAAACTGTCTAATTATATCAGACTAGGTCACAAATCATGGAACTTTGGCACACACAAAACAAAATAATTGTTAGGGATGATGGGCTGGTGATCTTTATTTACCTTCATCATGTATAGTGTCTTAGGTAGTTACACTATCACACAACTCAATTATCTCATTGTATATGACACTTTCATAGACTTTCTCAAGTCCCTACAACAACCAAAATTTTCGTTGTGTAGTGCAGTAAAATTGTCTAAAATATATCAGAGGAATATATTGATCAGAGGTAAAACAGGATTCATGATTTGTTTGTATGTTTATGTATCAATGTCGCTCATCAAAAACAGAATGTGATTTATACTCACAAATTATCAAATAAATTGTGTAATACATTGATAAAACGTATAAAAACTATCATTGCATGAATTCCATGTAGTAGTTATATGTGATTGTAGAGAGACAAGTGGTGCAGTATATGTATCCCATAGCACACTGTCTGTCATCAGCAGATTTATATAACATAAACAGGAAAAGTTGGAGGCAAAAAACCAAACTTACCTAGTGCCAGAATGTGTAACATTCATACTGTATCACAATATACACAGCTAGAACAGGGATCCAGAGAATGGTCAGTAATAACTATTACTTTACACACAGTCCTTCTGTCTATCTAGTCCTGCTATCTATCAACAAACCCACTCACAGTGAAGACAGAAAGTAAGAGACCTGAACTCTATAGTATACAGCTTCCTTAATTTTTACACTGTATCCATGAGTGCCCCAATATCAATAGGCTAATGTTCTATGTAAGTAAAGTGACAACACAATGGTAGAGATAGTATGTGCAGTGCAACAGTTCTCTATCTATAGCCTCACATCATGATCACAGATATATACACTGCACAGGGTACCATCATAAATATCCAATATAACACAACAATTATTAGCAATACTTCAAATACACAACATTTGGGCTAGCAGTAAAACCCCTTATTGGAGAAATGACCTGGTCAACCATAAAAAGGAGAGTTTCTTGGGACCTTAGACTGTGCTTAATAGTTGCCATAAAAACTAAGAGCTTCTATGCAAGGACTCTATAATTTACAAGACAAGGGAAAGTGGTGGTAGAAGCAAAAGTCTACTAAGGCAGAGCAGACATGATGTGAAAGAAGGCCCACCATCAATAATATGTCAAAAGGAATGGAATATATTAATAGAAAATAGGACTAAATCAAAGATGAACTGCATTGTGTACTGACAATTGTATGCTGACCACAGCATTGTTTACTGACCAATACATCTTATCTGAGACAGGAAGTGACTCTGTATTTATCACATGTATCTACACTCAGTAAACCAGTTGAGATACATGTAGAGTTGACGTTTTCTCTTGCCTCTCAACCCTGCATATATGTACCAGAATCAAATAAAAGATGGCCTTTTTATAGATAACTACATTTGAGAAGATTGGAGACTGCCCCCAGAGTATGGCCACTGTGCCTGTTTTGTATTACTAACTTTAGCAAGGACATTCAAGACAGCGAAAACAAAAAAGAATCAGTTTGATCCAATTGTAAAGTCTTCTATAGATCAATATAACTGAAGACAGATTTAATTTGTGATGGACAGACCAGTAAAAGAAGGACATAGGTCACCACAAAGACTTACTTGTATTATCAGGAGTTCTTAAAACTTTTCTTTTCTTGTCTCAATCTTTTCTTAGCAATTATAAACTTGCATGTTTTTCATTTACATTATAAATCAATTCAGCACCAATATCTATAACTACATAACAGACAATATGAGAAAAAAAAAAATATAAAAACACAACAACACAAAATATCATACCAATCAAAGGTTAGTTTGCAATGTAATATATGCTCTATATTTTGACATGAAATATCTGTATCTTAAAATGCATGGTCAGCCATCATAATCAGAAAAAATGCATTCAAGAAATTTTATATGAATCAACAAAATGCAAAAGATAAATTGCTTCAAAATTTGAATATCTATAGAGTTGTAGGAGTATTGTGTTGAGGAAGGTGTTAGTAATACTACGGTATTTACAGTAGACAGTAGTTCTAACAGACGTTACTCCTACTGTGCATTCTGTTAGAGAATATTAGTGCCAAAAACATCCCCGCCATTATAGGAAGACAACATGATGAGAAAGAACAACCCACGTACCAGTATTTAAATATCTACACTTACAAACTCATTTCTACTCGACACATTTCTACTCTGACAAACATAATTAATCTGTTATATGTTCTGTTTACAACTTCTTAATTCTTTCCACTTATTTTGGAGAGAAACAACATCAGCAGATTTTATTTTCGATCATCACTTTCTCTAAGAGTCAGTTTAACAAGATCATACACTCTTTTTAGACAGTTGAATACACTCAGCTAATTCTAATTTCATTCTCAACTCTTTAATCAGGTTTTTCAAGTTCCGCAGATTTTATTTTTGATTCTCACTACTTTTAGAGAGTATGATAAATTAGCAGATTATATTCATACAAACTGATGATTTCATACTTCTCAGTTGTAATGGGATTTTAATACAAAACATGATGCATTCTTAACCGCTTTACACTGATTAAAGAAAATTAAAATTCCAATATAGAAAAGGAGAATTATGCATAAATGAGACCAACCTCAATTTTATCTTTTTTTGTTTTGTTTTTTGTTTCTTTTTTTTCAGAGTTTGTAGAGAAAAGATAACAGATACAATTATAAACATTTATAAACAGATGAGATGAATTGAGAACATGCACAGTGTGCAAAACTTGTAAGAAGCTTGTCTAGACCATGGGAGAACAGGCAAGTTAAAACACTCTTAACTTACAGCAGGAACTAATAAGTATACAGAATCCCTATGCAGTAATCAACTTATTTGAAACAAAATTATAAAGTTTATGAAAAAAACATCTCCAAAATTGCATATAAACTTCAAGATTATTTTGATCTAAATACAACTAACAATTTTGAAAATAATTTTCAAGATTTTTTTGATGAGTAACGTTTACAATCCATTTGATATTTGTTGTTAATTTTTGTCATCAACATGTTCTAGTTGCTTTAATATGTGTTGGAGACATCACTTCCTTATATAATCTTCAAAATATAATAGTTATCTACATATTTTACGAACCTGTGCTGTAGTGGTTTAAGAAGCAACAATATGATATCTATGTAAATTGGCTTGTAAGTACACACACTCTTTCACCACTTATATCACTTACAGATTTCTTTTAAAGAAATGAATTTACAGAGAGAAAAAACTGCAAAGTGCACACATTCAACTATCAAATAGTCACTTTTTTGCTATAGCCTATAGGAAATCTTTTCTCAAAGATATCATTAAGATCTGTCTGTATTAAAATTGATGTGCTGAGTCTCTTTTAAAAAATATTCCTTCTGCACAAATTGCTTTCATTAGCATATTTTTACATATTCATTACTTCATAATACATCAGACATAATCTAGTGTTCCTGAGAAAACTATGTAACATGTTCTGAGCTTACGGTGTAGAATATGGATTGAATTATAAACACACATCTACAGCTTTTATCCTTACTTTTACAAAACTGTATCATATGATATTAATTGCTACAAGCAGGGTAACACATCATATATTTAAACACAAGGTCTGCAGCAGACACAACATGGCAACTCTCGTGGCAGCAGGTGACATCATGCAAGTATTCATGAAGTGAACATTCTTAAAACTTTGACATACACTCTCTAAAGAATATAAACGCTACAAAGTCAAGATGGGCATCCATCATTGACCAAAATGTTCAGTTTTATTGTATAAACCCTTACAACAACAACAACTAAATTGGCTTGAATTTTTCTCAAAAACGATTTTTATAGTGTTTATCTGATAGTTTTACTTCTCATTTATAATTACATGGTATTCTTTTTGTCAAAGTATTAGATTTTAATATGCTGGTACAATCAAAATGTTGACAAAGAACCAACTTGAAAATTCAGTGTAAAGTTTTGGTTTGAATGGATTGCTGATTGGTGAACAAAATAATTTACAATGATCTTACAATTCATCTATTAGGCTAATTCTAGAAACATGAGGAGAACCTGCTCAGAGCTTCTGTATCAACAGAATCATAGTCTAATAAACTTATCACCAGGACAATGTGGAACTAATCAATATACAGTATACAACTGTCAGTCATCACACAATTTGTTATTCAAACATGACCTAATACTATAAGAAAAGCTTGAAACACTCTAATTACCCCAAGATGCAATCTAAGGAATTGTAGAATCAAATTGTAATTTTTGTGACAGAGCTTTAAGCAGGAGCAGGCATGCAGATAGAGAGTAGTGTTCACATAGCTCCATAGAACCTCCATCAGGCTATGCAAAGAGACGTGGAGTGGGTTTGTGATTTACATAAAGTAAAGTGAGTATTGTAGTATCAATGTCACAACAGATAGGCTAAATTGGACCTGTGACACTCCATCTATCACTCGCTACTACACACGTCTACACCCTGTCTCCTTCTGTCTTCTTGGGCATCAGTACCACCCAGCCCTATCTTTTTCTTTACTATACATATCTACTTAGTCACGTCATTAAGGCTGTAGGATGAGTATGCAACATTAGGGAATTGAAAATACATGTTCTATAATTAAAACTTCATGTCAGCCCCATTTTTGACCTTAGCTTGACATCTTGACATTTTGACTCCAGTGTAATTGGTTTAATGTGCTACTTTATGATTGTGCATTCTCTGTACTGTACACTTTCTATTAGTATTTAGTCTCCAAGAAGTTAAGGCATGTGGTGTCTTTCTATAAAAACTCTTGTAACCTCACTAACAGTACTTTAATGATACCAGTTATGAAAAAAATCTTGAAGAGATGTCAAAAACCTTAGTCGCTGTCAAGACCAATCATTGATATAAGCTATTTGTCATACAGACCTCACCGAAAATGCTCAAGACTCCAAATAAAACTGTACTACATTGACAACTTTTTCAAATGCTAAAAAACAAAAGCAACATTTGGATTCTTTTTGCTCTATTTGTCTTCACATGTTGATGTTCTTTAGAGAAAAACCTCTTGGCGAGAACAATAAATAATTTCAACTTATCAAAGATTTTGTTTTCCAGCATCGATGTCTTGCTGTGAAAAACACAACAACAATATGCCGTAAAGAACAGAGCACCTATAACTGCCAGAGCTGTTCAGAGAGTGAGGTAAAGCAGACATGACACACTACCTGTGTCACAGTCCTGATCTCTACCACCATCAGGTACCACACTGGTACTGGCCCCGCGGGAGTGCCAATCAACATTGGTACTGGCCCTGCGGGAGCACTAACAGATCCCATTCTTTATGATAACCTTCTCATTACCAAAATCATAAAGGTATACATAACACCACAAGTCATGATTTACTAGCTGCTAACTTATCACCTCCAATTTACTTTTACTCCAGAATTCAACTTATTTTTACCCTGTATATCTGAAATGATTGGATATTTAATGTACATGTACAATATTTTGGTGTGTTTGTATCACTGTGTGTTTGCTTGTAACACTTTTGCTTGTTTGCTAAATAACATGTTTATCTGTATTCTTGTAACATATTATTTATTTTTGTTTGAAATTCTTTGTCTTTTGTCTTGTGACAATCTGTTCATTTGCTTGCTTGCTGCAAATTGCTTGTAAATCTTTGTTAGGTTGTAACTATATGTCTATTTGCTTGAAAAACTTTTTTTTTCTTTAACCTTTGTCTGTTTGCAACACTTTGTCTGTTTGCTTTTAAACTTTGTCTATTTGCTTTAACACTTTGTCTGTTTGCTTTTAAACTTTGTCTGCTTGCTTTTAAACTTTGTCTGTTTGTTTTAACACTTTGTCTGTTTGCTTAAATGCTAAATTTTTTCTGTGTGCTTCTATAATGTGTGTGTTTGCTTGTAACATTTTGTTGTTTGCCTGTAGCAACTTATAAAATTATATGCACAATATGATAATTTGACCATGCAACTACTGATGTGAATATAATATATACAGAGTAAATTACTGTCCTACCACCAAAGCAAAGATGATTCCCTTTCATAATTTCATACATAGAAATCTTATCAGCCTCAAAACAGAATATGTGATTATATGAATGACAATTTATAGATGTTCACTGAGATTTCTTCACAAAATATGCAACCTAAACATTCATTTGCTGTAAAACAAATAAACATAAAATATTCATAGCATCTGTATAGTGTGCTAATTACAGCAGTAAATGGACATATAAATGAGGAAAACTTGACATATGCCCTTTTCCTGAAAGGGGAGGTAAGTCAGCAGTGCATGGTAATTAATAGCCAGTTTGATGTTACTAAACCACATGTTTCATATTATTTCATTCTCAATTAATTTACCATGAAGTGAATGAAGGACAAGCAAATTTGAGATTAGTAGACAGGAAGCTAAATGTACAGGTCTAATAAGTTCTAATTATAAAACTCCCTCAGGGTGGAACATTGAATTTTAAAATTCTTACAAGTGTGCTATACAACAGATCAAAGCCATCAGTTTGGTGTAAAGAGGGCATTACTGGGCCCAAGCAATCTCTAGAAACACCATGATCAACTTCAGTCTAATGAACACTTACCAGACATTCTAAGTTTTCAAAGTCAAAACATACAAATTCACACAAACTTGAATGTTGTAATTTATATTAGATTAAGAAAGTCAAAGCAAGGTCACATACTGTCGTATATTTGTTAATGAATCGGTAGGAACATAGACTTCAACTATTTTATTAATCACAAATTTTTGAAATATTTTCTCAGATTAAAGGCTTTGGTTTAATCTGGTGTTATTTATGTTCAAAGAGTACATGCTTCTTAAAAACTATCTTCATAGAACTAATTTTTCTACTAATGATGTTTCAAATCTTGAGATATTATCATACGTGAGTCAAGCATGTATAGAGTCAAAGACATTTTCTGTAAGTACCATCAATGTGTTATATTGAAACATGATGCAGTTATGCATGGAGTCATGCTGTTCAATTTGATACAGTAAATTTTGGTGAAGTTCTCCATTTAAGATAATGTATATGTGATGGTATTGATGGCCATTTTCTGTGGCCGTAACAAAATGAATTTTGACATGGGAGAAGCAACACCTATATCAATCAATCACAGCTAACTGTGTTTGCACATTCGATAAAACATGGAAAATCAATCTCAGGGATCAGGCCTAAGTGTGGCATAGAAAATAAAGCCAGGATGTATGAAAACACACATGTAATGTGACACGGCCTCACCAAATGAAAGAAGACAGCACTGATAACAACAAGGTAATTAAGATGAGAGTATGTGAGGAGAATATGATACAAATGGTTGGAACATCTTAATGGAACATCTACATAAGTCACTGTAATTTACTTACAAAAGTTTGGAAGAAAACTATCTATTGAATACAAGTAGGAGTTTTGTCCCTTGATACACAGAGAAAGGCTATTTCTATGACAGAGTGCATGTAACATTCCAGAAAGCTTCCCCTAAATGACATTTTAAATGTGCAGCTTTAAAATTGTATCAGGTTAGAGGAGCCTGTTGATTACAGAGTATTGACAACAAGCAATTCACCGCAATACATGTACGGAATTCTTTAATCTTCATTTACATATCCCTCAATTTACGGGCTTGACATTAATGTACGCCTAAGTTGATTTCATTTGAGGGAAATTCTCATCATGAACCTTTATACTCTAGCCAAGCATAGAAAATACATTTGGCTCCCTCTCTCTTAACTCAACTGTAATCAAAGAAATTGCTATCTCTTATATATGAATAAGCTGAGAAATCAATATGTTATTGAACTTGCCGAGTTGTCCAGTCTTTTCTACATTAACTGTATTGCCTGTTGTAGCCCGGATAAATGTTCACATTATTCAAAATCCATAAAAATTTTGACACGCTTACAATTGCCCTTGGATCTGTGCGCTGACCATTTCGTGATGAGAATCTGAGATAAATTCCAACATCAGCGTTCTCATGAAGGACCATCGAACCACTACTACATGTACATTAATATCAGGCGGCATATTACAATCATATTTCAAAATGACAGTTATTCAAGTTTGGATCGGCCCTAGTTACATTGTGATATCAGCATTTTTGATGGATGCCATCTTTATGTAAAACTGTGATGAGCAACAGGCATTAAAGACTTTACATGGTGGAAGAGACGGGCTGTATGAAACCTGTTGATCCAATATGTGATAGATAAAGCCAAAGTGTCACAGTGAAAAAAGAGCTGCGTGAACAGATCAGTTAGTCTTCCAATCAGTCAATACTAATCACCCTTCACATAACTATCGATTCCTTCACAAGTTTGTTACAGAGATACAATTAATCAGAGATATCATCCCTAATCAAATGAATAATTATGAAGTTTGAATAATGTTGTGAACCATTCTATCGATTCCCTTAAATCAGTCAATCAATTTCTTAATGGTGATATTCACTGGCCCATTGCTATTACTTAATGATAAGACTTTTTCAAGATTTTCATCAACAAAATCATTCTAAAAAAACTTTAAAGATGATTATTACCGGGTAGCAGAATTAATTTAATTTCTTTTAATAATAAATAATAAAAATTACAAAAATAAACCAGAAAAAAATCACAAAATAATAGGATTTTCATAGCTGTGATGCTGTCATTTTCTTCTTTCAACCAAGAGAAAATTGCGTATTTAGCTCCAACAAACATGAACCGCATGTTTAAAATTGCTTCTGTCAAATGCAAGAGTTGGAGGAATTATTTAAAGGGTGTCACTTTCAGCTGCGGTTCTACTGCAGGTTTGTTTTGTTGTTGTACTTCAATTTGTAACCTTTTAGTCTTCAATTACATGTAATACAGCCGGCAGCTATAGTAATCACTTTATTGAAACAGCTTCTCTGTCATTTTAAAAATGTTTTAAAAGTCAAACACCAAAATATTTTTCTTCATATCAGGATTGGTTCCTTCTCTTGGAGAGAATGACATTAAGTAACAGTGAAAAGTGTGTCTGAATTCTAATATCTGGAAATAAGAAGAAAAAAAACTTGCCTACTTTACAAGTCATTGATCATGTGACATATCCCATGATCCTTAATTAGTAGCAGGCACACTCACAGACACAACAAGGGTGAAATCATCCATACTAATACTCTGTATTAATTTCTTTTGAGTGCCACATGGGATGGTTACAGTTTCTAGTTATTAACCAAAGTCACAGAAACATGAATATGAGATGTGTTAATGTGGTCCTCAGTCTCCTCCAACACCACATAAAACTCTATTCCTGTATATCACAGCCTATAGTTGAATGAATACTACTCATTGTCATATAACACAGTATAAAACTCTACACAAGTATTACAGCCCTTAGTTGAATGAGTACTACTCATTGTCATATAACATAGTATAAAACTCTACACAAGTATTACTATCCATATAGGCGAATGAGTACTATTCATTGTAATATAACACAACATGAAACTTTAGTATTACAAAAACCATGTCAAATGAGTACTATTTAGTGTCAGCCAATCAATATATCATTTATTACTATAAGTGTAAATAATCTGATTACATTGTATTACATTTAATTACATAGAACACAATTGTTTATAAATAAACACAACCTTTTTAGGACTTTAGACAATAAAACATGACATTTGACATGCTTTGTTGTTACTCTGAGCAGGTAAATATTTTATTGACAAGTATAATGCTACAAAGGATGTAAAGAGACTGGTATAATTATCTTGTCAATAATAGTAAATTACCTCAATACCTTGTAAGATAACACATAAACTGGTATAATTGTGTATTCCTTTGACAAGATTCATTACCAGACTTAAGTACTCGTAACAGGATGTAAGCAAGTATTAGTCAAGTAAATACGACTTAGTGAAAATGTGGTAGATAATTCTCATCATTTTTGTGAAAACATTGTAGGTACATATATAGTTATTAATTCATTTTCTTGATTTCTATTCTGGTACTTTTATGGTTCTTTTTCTATTGGAAGGATTTCTGAGTAACTTAATGAACAATAAATTTTGAAGTAAACAACATTTTTATTGTACAAATGAATATTTGTATTTAAATTGTAAATAAGCGTAAGTTACATATATGACATGAGAGTTTTATCTAGAGACCTATACTATTAATACATTGTGTTTGTTTCTACATTGGGTTCTTCTGTAAACACTCACTGTATATGATAACTTCTGTAGCTGAATATTATATAATGTAATACATTCTTACACAACATTAGGTTTTGAATTTCATTTACTTTCCCAATATAACCATAAAACAATAACAGATCCAATAAAATTCAATAAGTAATCTAAACAAAGATAACATAGTCATAGCAATAAAATGATATCAGTTCTATTTCTGGTTATTAAAAGATGTTTGAATATTTATTTAATAGATTAAACTACAGAACAGGAAGTAAACAAAATATAATGTACTTACAAGTATACAGATAATTTACAGACATATGAAGTGATATGGACTATATATAAGTATAGACTGACCAGGTGTTTTAAATAAAGACAGCACCTGGGGGTCACACTGCAACATCCTATGGAACTCAACTTAATATACATTCCTACAGTTGAAGCACTTTTTGCCAATAACAAAGGATTAGGTGACAAAGCCACGACTTTAAACTATACATAAACCTCATCTCGCTCTTCAATTTTAAATTTGTTAGTAGGTTACTAGGGTGATAAAATGTGTCTCTGCCTCAGGTCTACCTGTAGAATCAGTCATTGTTATACACCTTCAATTTACCTAATCATAGCAAAATTATATGGTTATCCCTGGGCCATGACTGAGCATTGCTTGTTTTATAGACCTGTTGTGACAAGGAGACAGGAAAATTGCTTGTTGTTGTTAAATTATAAAGTAGAACTATTAATATAATGTTACATGGTTGTTTAATTGTGACATTTTAACACAGCATTGCTAGACATCCTCTATTCTACATTTTATATGTTAAGTTTAGTGAATTCTGTATCTCCTCAATAACGAATGACAATATGATAGATACCCTGTATAATGCAGGTACACTTAATACTCTTTATGTTAATTATTAAGTGGGTTTTACACAGGAACAGCTGTTTGTAGTTGATACAGTTAAAAGTCTCCATCACTTAACAAACTATTAAAATTGCAGGAGAATTACCGGTCGAACATGGTACGAGAATGCACATCCAATGCATGAAGAGTCCCATTTATCATCCTTACTAAAGTTGGACTTGTATAAATAAATAAACATGCAGGTTGTCTTCCATTAAATTCCTTTGTCTCTCAGACCACTGTACCATATGGTTTATTGACCAAGCAGAGTCAGAACAAAGCTTTAACCCGAGGTCAAATGTTAACTTCTGAAATTATTAATTTGTAACCAAATCCTGTCACCCACTGTATTAATATCACTAATTGGTAAATCACCGATAGAAATTGATCACAACTGACATCTAATGTCATATGTATCCTCACCAACTAAAAAAACTTTTACTCAAGGGAAGTAACTTTGCCGAAACACCTGTTTATTGGCCAAATATTAATTTAATACTTCATTATGTAAACAGTATGAGTTATTAAGTGTCAATTAATGCATGCTCTCTATGTGGATATTTGATGACCTGACACACGACTTATGACTCTAAACAATACTAAATTAATTACATGGACGATAATAATACATAAATCAATGAACATTTATTAAGATTTATAGATTTATAGCAAAATCAAGATTCATTAAGTTAACCAGTAAATGTATATAATTTCTTAAATACCAAAACTTTGGGATTTAACAGAGAAATTATTACTAAAAGACTGATAATACAGACAAGATACACAGGCAACAAGCACAGATATTCGATACAGATCCAGAAAGATTAAGATTGAGTAATACAAATCCAGAGACACAAAGTCAGGTGATCTAAACCAAAAACAGCAAGGAAGGATAATACACATCTATAATATAGAGACAACACTCAAAATTTAATGACTCATAAGAAAATTTGTTTGAATGATATAGTAACATTTCAAAATGTATAATGCTAGAAACTGTGGACAAGAGCACCGCATAGTGGAGCATTATATGTTCACAGTAGAAGTAAAAAAGGGCCATAACTCTCGTTAAAATTGACGAAATATCCCCATTTTACCATAAGCGCATCTTCATAAAGAATTATTGTTCCCATCACACGCTCCAAATCTAAAACATTTGGCCCAAAACTGTAGGACTATTTGTGGTCACAAAAAAATCTTGGACGAACAGAGTGAAAAAATTAATGCGCTCCGCTTTTTGCGGGCATACAAAAATGTCTTTTTGCTTTCAAATATGTATTGACATGAAGTAAAGTTGCGCAGTAAATGATGGTGAAACAGCTGTGTCAATGGCATACCTCTTATCTTAATGGCTAGCTAAGACAAAACCATATAATGTTAATAATGTGCTTAATCAGCCGTGATCATAATTGCACTGAACTGCCTAGCTCACTAATTAAGCTAACGAAGCCAATGGTGATTCAACATAGTGACTAATACTGCCCAATCTGATGGGTTACTACATGCACAGTGTTACCTTATCCCCGCATGTCCATATTGTTGGTGTTATCATGACCTTCATTGCAGTAAAGAGATAATTAATTGAACTTCTGTCAAGGTAACTAGCATCATCTCAGCTAACTTGTATTTGTCACACAGCTGACAGACTGATTGAGGCCAAAGATTAATGGAATGGCTGCTGGTCAATAGAGACGGTCAGCCAATATATTAGGCCAAACTTTGACCAGTCTTTAACTGGCTGAAGACTGACAGGCAACAATGTTCTTGATGAGTTTCAATCATTGCCTTGTCAATTTCAATTGGAAAATGTGCACTTTATTAACACTTTGGTTAGTCACCCATCTTGTAAAACAATTCATCATGCTCCGCTGTTAGCATTATGACAATGGAGCTAATCTCTGCACCATCCTTCGTTCTCTATAACACAACTCCAGAGGTACAATGATTTTACACATTTCATGATGGATCATTTATTAAGTGTCTTACACATTTTCTTTAAATTGTGAATGAAGAAATCAGATTTCTTTTATTTTAAATTCTAATTTGTCTAAATTTCAAAATGATGCAAGCTCAGGAAAAGGTTTTCAAATTACAGTAAATCAATCTTTTAATGTGTATTATAACTAAAACCAGATATCATTGCTATAGTGCATAGAATAGCAGTTCCTTGGTCTGCAGTCACACTTGTCTTTTGACCTGTCTTCATTTTATGCATGTGCATGTGTACAGGAAATTAGCATCTTTTGGCACTCTGTATGCATGCATGTAATCACGAGGTCACAGATCGTGTCAAATGTATGAATGCATGCCTGTATGATGGACATTTTTCATCAGAAGAAATTAGCTGGATTGTTGGGAATTAACTTGACTGTAATATGTCTGTTACAACTCTGACAAGATGAAATCAGTAAATTTTCTGCTACTTGAACATGATAGCTACAGTCAAGGATGAAATTTACATATATATATAAAGACTTCAGTAATATTTCATCACCACCAACACTGACAAAAGAAACATGAATGGTAATATGAAACGTATTGGGTTATTAAGCTTCATTGAAACTAAAAAATAAATTTTTACCAGTTTTGATTAAAAACCTCAAGGTAAATGCATTTTTTCTAATGTTCTTTAATCTGTTAAAGTGGTGTAGCCTGAACTGATGAGTAGTACTTCAATTTACAGATGAAATAAATAGCACACAAAAAATTTAGAAAGATTGTTAATCTGTCGTGTATATCAGCTTTGAACATTAGAGAATATCAATATTTTATAATCTGTGGTAGGAGAGATGTTATCAATAACATGCTTGACTATTACATAGAATAAAGTCAATGATATGACAATGACATGAAAGTGGAGATAAGCTGTAAGATTATAGGATAACACACTGCTATACAAAGGTACATTACTTATGTAACAGGCTGTACCTGGATACAGCGTTATCTTGTCTCAATAGTCACTCTATTACTGTTTATGATGAAATGACGAGTCTCCTAGAGCTATCAACAATCTGCACATCATGTATCTGTGAAACCATCAATCTAATACTGAATGCTGAAATTATTACTGTATAATTTCCTTTTTTTGCTATGATATAAAGAATACCTGTTCATTTAACACACCATTTTAGGTGAAATTGTTATGCTGTCTGCTAGTAACAGTGCATACCTGAACAACCTTTGTTAAGTGCTGTCTTACTGTAATATCATGCTACAGACATACTGAAAGGGCACTCCACTTAGACACATTACACTGACACAGAGACAACACATTCTTGTTAATGCTATGTAAGCCCCAAAAGGAAAACTGATGTAGTAGCTCAGTTTGGAAAGTGTTCACTTTGTTAGCAGAAGGTCGCAGGTTCAATCCGCTGCCGTGTCACACCTAAGATGTGAAAATAGCTAGGGAATCTTCTTGCTCAGTTTTAAGTACTGAATATACTTGGTATAGGAGAAGAACTGGTTGACTTGGGGTCAGGATAATGTAACCGAGTGAGGTATCATGTCAATACCAGTATAATGTCTGCCAGTGAGACAGCAGTATAAATTTGCCATCAAGCCACACTGTTACAAGCAGACATTGTCACAAAATAAGTTAAAACATTCCACTTTTTATGGGTTCAATATATGTCTTTGAATTACAATTCCACAAGATCTTCATATAAACATTCATTTGTGACCTATCTATGCACTGAAGTAGACACCTGTTTGCAAAATTTTAATTTTTACAAAATCAGGTTGCACTTTAGACAACAAAAACTATCATAAACATTATTTAACATAAAATTTAAATATCAAAAAATCATTTCCTACACCTCTATATATGCATCATCAACTTATCAGCTTTTGTTGTCTGGTAAATGTACAAGTCTTCCTAAAATAATTTACATTAATTATGTTACTATGTACAATTTAATGGTATACATGTTAAATTCAATGACATTGTTGGGATGTATATAAACACTAGAATTACACTTGCAGGAAACCTCTTTATATGATGAGCTAATGAGATCATTTACAGTGTCCTGTGAATACACGCATTATCATAATCAAGTAGAAAGTGTCACCAGAGGCGATTAAGTAATTACTGACCACTGGCCATCTCCTCATTACTATAATCCAGTTACAGTAGCCAGTATAGTGGACAGGCAAAAGAAAGTGGAATCTCCATTAAGATATGGACCCAATAGAAGCTGATTTACTTCATAATTTCGTTTTTAATAGGCCCAACATAATGCAATGATAAAATATTGCTCTAAGGGAGACAACTCTCTGTACGTACAAGGTGTACTTTATGTGGTATCTCTGCATCAGTTAAAACAATAACAGCAATCTGGTTAGTGTCTTGTTACACAATATTACCATCCTGTTTCACTTTGTTGTGTGAATATTAAATAAAACTGCCTCGTATGACATGAGAAATATGCCACTGAGGTAATAATAGCCCCGTAATAAAACACTTGACTGACGTATATAGCAACTGATGGAAAAGAAATATATAAATGACATCCGTTGTCTGCATGTAAACTTAAAACATCTGGTTCAAATGGTGCAAAACTGACACTCAAATATTTACTAGATGTTTTCTTGATATTCACGCCATTATAATCTAATATGACTTTATCAGTGTCTTGTAGCCGCAAGAGTTAACATTTTAATACTTGCTACATCAGAATATTTCCTCCTGGCTATAGTGATTGGGAGTATTTATCTCTAAGATCAATTCAGAACAGTAAAATGGTTTTAACAGTCAATTTTTCTCACCAGGAAATAAATCTGATCATTGTTTCATTTTTTTTAAACAGCAAAAAGTGACAAAATATAAAGCAGACTAAATGACAGGTACTATTAACCACACGTCATGGATAAAGTCAGTGACAAAATGTTACTACATGTGTATATTTAAATATACTGTCAGCTTCTCTCTATAAACACCTCAAGTATAATCTTAGATAATTCCTAAATAATATGGTATACTGAATGACCCCTACATGTGTAACATTGTCAATGTTCTGAATGTTACTGCCAATATGACCCAGTTGTTTTAACTTTTGAAAATAAACTTTATAGGTTTAATATTTAAGTTGGATAGCAGTCATAAACAATTTTCAGAGAAAAAATATGTAATACTCAAATATCAGCTTAAGTATGCAACTATAACTGCTTATTCATTAACCTAACATCAATCTCTCATGTGATATCCCCTGGAGAATATGACAATTATAGTCAACCCTGCACTACACCAATAACAACCATACATACATACATAGTGATACTAATGTTTAAAATATCACATTTAATTTGAATAAGATTTAAACAAAATCATAAGATGGTAATAATTCTAAATAACATACTTTTGTAAAAGTAACTTATATATTATTCATACTTATTTGTAATGCTATAAGAGATGCCATGTATATGAATACAATGTAACTATAAACATGTTGACAAGAGGAATGACTATAGTGCCATAACATAAAACTTAAACACAACGTTATATTATAAATAATTAATCACTTCTGTATCAGTTTGCAGTTTTCAACATGTAATATGATTAAACAGAATTTAAAAAGTGCAAAATAACTTTGCACATTGCATAGCAGAGTAACATGATGTCATTATCAGCTAGATGCATACTCACTAAAGTATTCAAAAATAATTCAATTCCGTCTACATGATCTAAATACTGTTGTAAACTGCAGAATGCCAGATATGCTGAATGAAACCATATTTTTTTTGGGGGGGGGGGGGGGGGGCTGAATGGTGTTAGTGCCCATTCATACTAAGATGTACATGTAACATTGATTGACTGATTTTAGGTTGAAGGACATTAGATAGTTTCTAAGATACATTTATGAGCAACTGTTTACAAATCTTACAAGTTAAATGCTAATTTTTGTTTAAACATTTGAATTACATGTTGCTCCACACTTTGATTATTTAATGAGTCATCTAATCTACCACACACAAGAAATTAATATATTGATAGGTTTTCAATTATTCATAAGACACATGACATGTCAACATCACCTTTAACTTGCCATACTTGTGGTTATAGCAGGAGCATGTGAATTTAAATGCCTAGTATTACAGATTTTAGCATATGGACAATTCAATTAATAATTTAACGGTGTTTTATTGTTCGTATTGTTACTTGAAATAATTATTTCCATAAGGAGGCTGGATCTGGACACAGATGTTCTTATCCACATAAAACAATTTACTCAACATCATTGTTAAAACAAGTCACGTGTTTGAGAATTTAATTAACAATTTTATGTAGATGAAAAGATTCTAGGTTGATATTGCTTAATTAATTTAATAAAATAGAAAAAAATAATAAATCAAAAGATTGAATGTTTGAGAAACATATGTTAATTCAACAAGATCAATAAATAATTTATACAGCCAAGAATTTGATTAAACCAAATAACTCACAATGAACAAATGAAAGAAAAACCTACCTTGCAAAAAACGATGCAGCAGCTGAATTCTGTATAGGTGGAGGTGATGCTGGCGATCCTTGATGGGGGATAACACACATTGTACCCGGGGGTGGAGGGGGTTGGTGTTGAGGAGGAGGCACTGTATAAGTCATGTACGGTGCTGCCCCCTGACCAATGTAGTTCTTGCTAGGTGATTGCTGCATCATCTGTACGAGTTGTTGCTGATGATGATGCATCTGAGGGGTGTACTGACCGTGAGGTGACTGACCGTGAGGTGACATTGCATGTTGGTGAGGCAGACCCTGATGTGAGTGTGGTGAAGGCAGGCTATGTTGTGGTGACCCACTATGTTGAGGATGCATATGATACTGGGGCTGCTGCATAGCTACACTGTAGTTTCCACCATGTTGATACACAACGTTGGGATCAATTTGCTGGGCTTGCATGTTGTAAGGTGCTGGTTGGTGTACCATTTGATAATGGTACCCACTAGGGCTGCCATGAGGGTCCATCACACTACTGTTAGGGTCCGCTGCATATGTACGACTATCATTCTGTTGGACAGGCCGAGAAGCAAGCACTTGCTGAAAGTAAAAAATCAACTTCTTATTCTACAATCTGTGTTAAATATGCATCAGTAGATGTTGTAGAAAACATATTATTAAGTTTGCACCTTACAGGTAACCTGATGAGATTCAAGACAGATATAGACAGGTAATAAAACATTGCACACCTGCACACTACAGATATATCAACCACTTACATACATATTTCAGATTTTAAATGCAAATTAGATCTAAATGTATATTCAACGACAAATCCATCAAACTGATGTTCCAATAGAGTTTTTACTCATTAATCAATCCACTGTCAATTTTAATTCTTGTTTGTCTTGTAATTTCACATCAATTTATGCTTGTTCTACTGTTTATGATCATAATTTTTATTTTACCAAATATTATTTCTAAATGCAGACATTTTAACTCATGAACAATCAATAAATTATTATGGCAGGATTTCTCAATGGGTTTGTGTCATTCAACATAACCACATGTATCTACATTACAACTATCAAATACCTTTAAAAATAAAACAAAGTGACAACCTCACAATTTGACAAAACAGGTATTGCAAACCTGTCTTTAATGACAGTAGACACAGAGACAATAAATTATATTTCATATCTTTAAAATAAATTTTTCATTCATTATGGTAAATGATTGATTTCTTCCTGTTGAGGTGTTTATTCATACATGTACCTAAAACTGTTAAAACACTATGATTAATGTACACTCACAAATATAATGCTCTACATCTTATAAGATCATCTGTACAAAAAACACGGCAATCCAAATGACGTTGATGAATTAAAATTGAATGCATGTACTTTACATAAATTTAAACAGTGATGTACCTACATTGTCTCTCACTCTGTCTTTTGTTTTTCCTAGATTAACACTTTATTATCCAGCTAGATCAGAATTCCTCAATACGTCAACACCTCCATAATAAGATCCTATTTAGTTGGTCTTTACGAAAAAATGAGGCAAAACCTCCAATTTTGAAATAAATCACAAAGCCATCACATTAGAATGTATGATAAACTTCCACATGGCCATCTGACAATTTAACTGAAATCTACACAGTACCACAGTGCCTGCAGGGAAACAGGTCAAAGGTCAATAACAACTAGCTATCATGGTACAATGAATTTCAGATGAAATTACAGGATAATGAAGTTATCAGCATTAATATCCACTTGTGCTGCATATGATATCACCTTTGTCAAGCCTCTGCAGAGGTTTACATAAACACCTATATTTCTTTCACATTAAGGTGACCAAGCAAGGTTCTGAATTGTCCTGGGGTCACTTTTTATCCATTAATGCATGTGGTCACTTGGCTTTGAGGTAAGTGACCATATATAATTCCTTGGAACAAATGGGAACATTGCCTTGTCTGCTGACTGGCATTAGTTGTTACACACCAGCCCTTTGTAGGAATGATCTATCACCCCTGGTGACTTTATATACCAACCATTGCAGTGCTATAATAAAGTCAGTAAATTCAAAACAGACCTTAGACTTGCCACAGGGTCTACATTACCCTGACTGGTGGAAACTGCATATTAATATCAACACTGTCATATTCCACTGATTTAACAACTTAGGAGAAAATCTTGGGCTGTTGACTTAATTACAACAACACCCCCTTGCAATTTAAACTTCTGGGAAGCAGGACATCTGTTAAAAGTTGTAAAATATGTGGACTGGAGGATTGCAGAGTTACCACAAGCCAATCAACAACCTTCAATCAAACACTAGAGTTATAGAGATGCTTGTGTTATTACATAGCCACCTGTGCCGGCCTCTATAAAGTTACAGGGAGGGATCAATTTACCCACCTTTATCTTATCAGGTGATGTAACACCACTTGTGATTGTGAGTCTCACTGCTTTACTGTACTTTCCTCTTAGATCTTATATCAAAAGGCAAAATACTTATCACCCTATGATAAACAGATTACATAGTACTCATATCCACTCTATCATAGACTGGTGTAAAGCTTTACAGACAGTCCTGTGATGTCTCTGTCTTCATCAATTAACAAGTAATTGCCAATAGATTAACACTCCACTGTGACAAATACCAAACAATGGAGACCAGACAGAATGTTTGCTCTTCATACATCACTATATACGTATTATGTTTTATGAGAAGGTTTATATGATGTGGTACTAAGAACCATCAAGGTTTATAACATTTGGTGCCAGACATTAAAACTACTTTGTGTACAGTAAGATGATATATAATTAATCAAAAATACAGTTGGGAATAATAATGTTCAGCTGAGAACTCCATTTACCAAAGTTCTTCCAAAGTAGAATTGTCCTTCTACGATGAAATATACTCTTTCTTACATGTAGATTAGCTATTCACTTTCATTGAATTTTGATTGTTTCTTTTATTAGTTTTATATACGGAGCTTTTTAAATAGAAGTAAAATATAGAAGAACCTTTGTATACCAAATTATTACTATCAGATTATAATTGTCTGTATCTTCACTTACAAGTCATTATATTATATTAAGGAACAACATATTGACACAGATTTTGATTTTAGAGAGGTATAATAAAACAGTTGGATGTCACATTAAACCATTTAAAGATAGATGAACTTAAAAGACCTTCAGTGTCCCCAAACTACATTAGAAGTGCTTGAATCATCAAATTATTGAGAACTACACAGGGGAGTTAATTCAGGTGAAAGTAATAGGACAATATGAACCATCCTAGCTACAACAATTTGTGACATTAAATGGGTTTTCTGCTTCCATGTATCATCCAGTAATTGTACAAAGACCTTAATTCTTTATGCCAGAATTTGATGTAACCTTTACTTAGCTAAGAGGACCTTTAATCATCCAACTTCCCCAATCATAAACCTTTGAACCTATTCTTACAAGCAACTGGTGCAATCATAACTGCTATAAGAAATGAACAAGCTACTCAACTTAATGATTGTTAGGCAATACCGAACACTACACAGATTATAGAGCAGATTGTATCACTGTCATTTATAAAAACCTGTCCTGAACAGTAGCACGCAATCTCTGCATAAAAGTGTGCAGTGGTATAACCATTAAATACAGCTTAGTGCAGCAAACAGCTCAATATATCCTAACCAGTGGATATACTATACACTCAAGTCTCTGTACATTCACATATCCCCAAAAGGACAGCCCTTACTCACGTCCTATATCCCCTGGTCCCTAAGTCACATTGCATTAACACATCCCCTAAAGGACAGCCCTTACTCAAGTCCTATATCCCCTGGTCCCTTAGTCTCAGTGCATGCATTCACACATCCCCTAAAGGACAGCCCTTCCTCACGTCCTATATCCCCTGGTCCCTAAGTCTCAGTGCATTCACACATCCCCTAAAGGACAGTCCTTACTTACATCCTATATCCCCTGGTCCCTAAGTCTCAGTGCATTCACACATCCCCTAAAGGACATCCCTTACTTACATCCTATATCCCCTGGTCACTAAGTCGCAGTTCATTAACACATCCCCTAAAGGACAGGTCTTACTCACGTCCTATATCCCCTGGTCCCTAAGTCGTAGTGCATTCACACATCCCTTAAAGGACAGCCCTTACTCAAGTTCTATAACCCCTGGTCCCTAAGTCGTAGTGCATTCACACATCCCCTAAAGGACAGCCCTTACTCAAGTCCTATATCCCCTGGTCCCTAAGTCGTAGTGCATTCACACATCCCCTAAAGGACAGCTCTTACTCATGTCCTATATCCCTTCATCCACTCAAACTGCTCAATACACAAATAAAGACTAAAGTTCATCCTTTAATCCCTTATGAAACTTTTCAAGTTTTACATCCATCATTCAAGTCTCATATCCCACTAATTCCCCATTTTTATCCTCCCAAATTTAAATATCACTCAACCAATGCATCCTCTCAACTACCTCATGTTGCATGATAGAGCCTCAAGTCTAACAGTGACATATTCCTTCATCACTCTGTATATGACATTCCAACAATAAAGTCACTCAGCATCACAACTGCATTGTATGCAGATTCCAAATATAATCCTAATACACAATTAATCACTTGTCTTTTTGCAATATTCACCTCTATTCATAAATTGTTCGCAAAAAAATCTTCAGAAGACAAAATCAAATGTTTGATGAACATTTTGGACCACAACCAATTAATTTGTGTCTGATTGTCAGTGCCTAACTCATATTTCCCTCATCAATCACCTACAAAACACACCATCAAACTAAATGTCTTTATATTGATAAAACTTAAAGGAGTCGATACATCGTCAGCTATCTTCCTAGGAATTATGAGTCACCATTCAGTTACGCTTGGTGCTCTGTATGTACAATTAAGTTTGACATAAGACTTAGTTTTTAAGATCATCCCCAATGTAATGTCATTTTAATGTTGCCATAGTTTAGTGAGCAGCAGACAGCTAAAGCAGCAATACACAGATATGAACAATGAAAGGATAAACATCAAACTTGTCCAATAAATCAGTGACTTCAGTTAAACATACAAATTTATCATATTACACATTATTTCTATGTCTATATGATTACAGGTAGTCACTTAAAACAGATTAATGACGATTCTCTTAAGAATTTCTTAGTATTTTTCAACTTTAATGACCCTACTTTTAAGATACTTAAATTGATGCACTTTTATACACATAAAACAGAAAATAGATTTATTATCTACAAACCCAAAGCATGAGTCAAATTTAAACTTGAAAAGTCTTTGGTGTATGAGTTATACAAACTCTGTGAGGACACCATCCTGTATATCACAGAATGTCAAATGAGTGCTGATGTCTTGCTGAACTTAAAAAGTTCTTTTATCTAAGACCACTGCATGTACACTTGTTTCTATATTATTAGTTACACAGTGAGTTAATGAACTAAATACCATAGAAAAATATTGGGTCTGAAATACAATGTACTGGTAATGATGAGGCATGGCCTAGTTCCAATACATTTTTGCAGACCTATTTTTCAGAATCAGGTCACTTACATACTACCAGTATGTTACTAATTGATCCTGAAGTTAGACCTTGTAGAAATTCTGTGAAGTACAGAATGACCAAAACCAGTGTCCTGAGCTAAAAAATGATAACATTATTAGGAATGATAACTCATGCACCGACCTATTACTCTCACAATAAGCCAAGAATTATATCTAAAGTGGGATAGTTATTATTTAACATTTCAATACATAACTTGAAACATGATTTTGAGGCAAAGAAATTTTGTTTCTTCAAATTAATAATCACTCATTTAACGAAGAGATTGAACACCATGTTTAAAAATATCCCCAGACAATGTGAGTTTATGACAATCACTTGTATATTCTGACTAATTATAAGAGTGGAAGCTTGCTTACCTGCCTATGCTTCTGCTGCATGCTTAAAACAGAAAGATCAACAGGTTTCCAAGTAAGTTGTATACTCCATCAACTAGTAAATATAACACATATGATCTCACAGACCCATTAAAACTGGTCAAACTGACAACATCCAAGCTACATCCAATATCCGCATTATCTTCTTAAACAAATAAAGAACATTCTGTAAAAACAAGATCTTCTGTCGCTTGCTAAGTTTAAATCCATTCAGGGCTGCTGTTATTCACAATTTTCCTCTGTGTTCTAAACATTGATGAATTCAATACCTGTACGATACCATGTCACCTGTCTGCTAGTGTCCCCGGCAGGAACCCTGTATAGTCCTACACCCATCACTGTATCACACAATAAATGTAAATCCTCACAAAATATTTAACAAGCCAATCCAATGTTAACTAACACTTCAAACTTCAAATTTCACGATTCCGAAAACAAATTAAACAATACACATAAGTGGTCACAACAAACTCCTCAAGATACGGACTCGGAGCAATAAATGCCTCTGGGCAATCTTATCCAATAGGTTTACCTGTCTTAAACAAATAGGTGTCCATTGAGAAAAGTTGTTCCATTGTGGAAGATATATCAAGTTTTAGAGTGATGAGAAAGTTGTATGAAAGAGTATGGCTGCAGTATGTAGCCTAGCAGACTAGCAGTGAATCAATCAATGGTGCGTAGTCTCTAACATTACCAACTAAGGATAAAACACATACACGACATATACATCTATTTAAGGGAGCAAATGGTAGGATCAGCAGTAGATTGGGTATAAGGTTTCTATACACAATGTAAGACATAGCCAATGGACAAGTCACTGATGGGACGATCAATGATTCTCATGTAACATTGTGTGTGCATTGTAGCGAGATGAATAAGTGTGCAGTGCCTTCAAATTCACCTGTAAAGGACCATTCAAGCGTTTAAATACGTAACCGTCCAAACGTAAAGGATGCTTCATTCAAAAAAAGAACTACTGGCCTTAAAATGGGAACGATCCTTTGTCTCCCATAGTTTTCGAAATAACGACCCAGTCAATATTGATAGTCATTTTACAATATAAAAAATATATTTGAGTAAAGAATAATGCTTAGATAATGTCCCCATTCAGTCCATTTCACAAACAATAGTGCCACATTTAATACAAATAGTACGTTTTGTTGTCATCCAATGTTACCAATGACAGACCGTTCAAAAGGATACCATTTATTGTACAATGACAGACTCACCTGAATTCACTTAAAGTGTATTTACATTTTAACAGTAAAGACTTGATTTAAATGTTGATTACTGCACAATTTAATGGATGAATATGTTGGGGGGAGTAACCTCATTGTTCTTTCTTCAAACAAATAATACACAAGGCCATACTCAGCACCATATTGATGTTTGCATTTCTCTTCCAGTCCTAATGAAAGCTTTTTTGAAAGAATGCCCTCAAGATTCCCATGGAAACTAAAACCCATGAAGAGGTTTTGCTTTTAGAAATATTGTTTAATTACTCGTTGGTTACAACTCTATCAATTGATGGCAGAATATCTAAAACAATTAGCACAGGAGAATAAATATCATAATCCAATAATTGGAAAATTCAGCAATTTAGCATTACTATACTGTGTTTAATGAGGCAATCTTATTTGTTGGCCAGTTTAGTAACCATTTTGTCAACACAAAGAATCCATGTTATCTTTTTAACAAACCAACAAAGTCTTTTACAGGAAATTTAGAGTATAAAGTCAACAAGGACATTGTTGTTAGGCTTTCACATTTTAAAAACCAAATGGAAATGGACATTTAAAATACAACATGCTGTATACATGTATCCCTCTTAACTCTCAGTAGGTATTGGGGGTTAATGCAGGTACCTAAAGAAATATGTGTGATTGTCTTTTTTATAGTAAGCACATCAGTAATTGTCTTTTCATTGTTAGGACTACAGTGTTTGTCTTTTCATTGTTAGGACATCAGTGTTTGTCTTTTCATTGTTAAGACATCAGTGTTTGTCTTTTCATTGTTAGGACATCAGTGTCTGTCTTTTCAATGTTAGGACATCAGTGTTTGTCTTTTCATTGTTAGGACATCAGTGTTTGTCTTTTCATTGTTAAGAGAGACATCAGTGTTTGTCTTTTCAATGTTAGGACATCAGTGTTTGTCTTTTCATTGTTAGGACATCATTGTTTGTCTTTTCATTGTTAGGAAATCAGTGTTTGTCTTTTCAATGTTATGACATCAGTGTTTGTCTTTTTTACAGTAATTACATCAGTGTTTGTCTTTCTTACAGTAATTACATAAGTGACTGTCTTTTTAATGATAAGAACATCCGTTATAGTCTTTTTATTGTTAGGACATCAGTGATTGTCTTTTGTAAAGTAAGCACATCAGTGTTTCTCTTTTTTACAGTAAGCACATCAGTGATTGTCTTTTTTATAGTTAGCACATCATTAATTTTTTTTTATAGTTAGCACATCAGTAATTGTCTGTCTATAGTTAGCACATCAGTGAAGTGATTGTCTTTTTATAGTTTGCACATAAGTGATTGTCTTTTTATAGTTAGCACATAAGTGATTGTCTTTTTATACTTAGCACATCAGTGATTGTCTTTTAATAGTTAGCACATCAGTGAAGTGGATGTCTTTTTATAGTTAACACATCAGTGATTGTCTTTTTATAGTTAGCACATCAGTGAAGTGATTGTCTTTGTTATAGTTAGCACATCAGTGATTGTCTTTGTTA
>JAUMGZ010019875.1:0-20018 GCA_032359645.1 Pododesmus macrochisma | reverse complement strand
CAATCGGAGTCATCAGTTAAAACACAAAATGTTAATGGAAAGATTACTTCCTTGACACTGATTGTGAAGACCTGCTCATCTGTTGTAACAGCAAATGTACAGTTGCACTGTCCCCTCATTCCTGAATCATTGCCATGGTAAAGTCTTATATTAGTCACTTCATCACTTTTCCAATAATATCCAGTGTCCTCCATTGTTATCGATAGATAAGATTATCTTCACTCTGATACAGTAAACATCAGGCCTGGGTTTTAAATACTAAGTATGAACTCAGACTCAAAACTAAATATGCTGTTTATATAAGTTTAAAATTATCAGAAAACTGTTATGAATTATACTTGCTGAGTTCTGACTCAAAATATTTTAATAGCGATGTTTCAATTCAAACTTCGATACAGTTTGAAATCCTGAGTGTGAGTTTGTTCTAAGGATTTATTTATAATTATGAGACCTGGAATCTTTGAGGTATGTTATTTTCCACACAATGAGTCATTATACCTAACTTCTAGGAAGCTCTCAATATCCTTACCTGCTAAATATTTTTTAAATTTCTTTTCAGTATTGTTAACATTTTCCCCCTGACATTTATTAGAATGTTTGAGACAAACATTTTTTTTTACTCCAGATTGATATGTACACAAAACTTTGAAATAAAATACAATGTTTTTCTAAACATTTATGATATTAAAAAAAAAAAAAAAAACCAGTTTTGAATAAATTCAAGAAGACTAAAATCATGATCCAAATATTCACAAAAAAATTCAAATACAATCTTTCCAATACAATAACAAAATAAAAAGAAATGTGTAATAGCATAGGAATAAAGAACAACAAAAACCATGAACATTTGTGTGTTACATTTATTATTTTACATCAAAGTGATATAACACTAGTGATATATATACCCAACACCTCCTGTATGAGATGTACAATGTAGCACTACTGTGTCAGTCTCACACAATGCTCCTCTGACACCAAACTATCATAATTACATAATATGATACTTAAGATTGTCTCAGAAATTATCTTTTTCTGTCAAAGACATGTATTTCTAGTTAAATGAGTGATTGTGTTGATCATTTTATTAAACATGGAAAACATTATTTCAATGAAATCTGGATAAAGCTTGAGTCCCCCGTAAGAGAATAGATTTACATGATATAGTACATGATATCAAACTCACACTACTTCAGCAGTGTAAAACACGATAAATATTGCTAATGAAATGTTGATGAACCTTTTAATGTGCATGGAAAATGGTAGTACATTCTATATTAAAGACAGAAATAGTTTGATACCTTATCCCAAACTTCATCTACCATTTACTTCTCTTTTTCCTTTAAACTTTACACTTTTATCACTTCTTTGAATGTAGAAAAAAATATAATTCTATTTACAAACACTGACAAGATGACAAAACTCACAAATTCAGTATTATTACTACAGTTATCTAAAAAAGAATCCAGTTTAAGTGATGAAATTAGTTTAAACTTGTTAATCCATGTCTTACAGATGCTTATACATACATCATTACATACAGCAACATCAATAGTAGTATAAAATCAGACATCAACATCTTGATAGAGAAAAACAAGCAAGAGATTCTAACTGGCATAAATGGAAAACAACATAACCAAATTAAATAATTGAGCAAACATAAAAATAAACAAGAGATAACAGATAAAGCGTTTCATTTGGTTTTCATCGATTTCAAATTTATTCCACTAAAAATGACATTACACAGAGTGTAAACTTCTAGCAATGTTTAACCTTAGAGACAAATATCCCATGTCTTACAATATTTGACCTAGGACAAATATCCCATTTCTTACAATACTTAGCCTAAGATCAATATCCCATTTCTTACAATACTTATCCTAGACAAATAGCCCATTTCTTACAATACTTATCCTAGACAAATATCCTATTTCTTACAATAACTTGCCTTGACAAATCTCACATTTCTAACAATACTTAGCCTAGACAAATATCCCATTTCTAACAATACTTAGCCAAGACAAATATCCCATTTCTTACAATACTTAGCCGAAGACAAATATCCCATTTCTAACAATACTTATCCTAGACAAATATCCTATTTCTTACAACACTTTGCCTTGACAAATCTCACATTTCTAACAATACTTAGCCTAGACAAATATCCCATTTCTTACAATACTTAGCCGAGACAAATATCCAATTTCTTACAATACTTAGCATAAAACAAATATCCCATTTCTAACTATACTTAGCCGAGACAAATATCCAATTTCTTACAATACTTAGCCTAGACAAATATCCCATTTCTAACAATACTTAGCCGAGACAAATATCCAATTTCTTACAATACTTAGCATAAGACAAATATCCCATTTCTAACTATTCTTTATTGGTCATGTAAATATGAATCAGATACCTCTGTCATCAAATTGTGATCAAATCTTAGATTTTGTCCTTTAGTGATTTTTACCAAATGAAAGTTACAATTTACAATTTAAATGGCAATTCTGTTTATATTTTATTAAAGGAAGACACAAAGTTATGGCATGCTACAATAAAGCTATGGTAAGGGGAATAACTCTTTCATCATTTAAGTAATCAAATTATTCATGCTTTGTTTCTCTTTGCTAATTTTTTCATTGAAACAGACATTTTTATATTTTGGATTGTTTTCTCCAAGAACTTGCTAAAACTTAGGCATTATTGAATGGAATAGCAATATAATTTATACCTTTATGATAATGAATAGTAAACAAACAATCTAAAAGAGAACGTTCATTTATGTGTGTGTAGGTATGTGAAATAAAATACATAAAAATCAAATTAAAAAGGTCAGCTGTTTCAAAAAATGACTAGTGATTTTAAAAATAAGATATATAAAAAGCAAACAAAGTCATTAAGAGTGTACAAAAACATAATAAAAAATAACATTGAATTGTTTAAGTATAAGTGACTGTAAGACAAATCTTTAACACCATCACATAAAACAATCTGATTATCAGCACAATTTAAATATACGGCGTGATTAATTATATCATGAAGACAACATATCAAATGGCACATCATAATATGGGAGACAATCAAAATCTAGGATTTCTTGTATAAATTACTAATTAAATAATATAAAGTGAATCATATACATACAATAAACAATGAGACTAAATAGTTTTGATCTGACTCTGAAGGAGGTATAAGAACAGCTGTAGAATGTGGTCTACACAATATATTAGTAACGTTCAATTTCCCAAATATTCAATGATTAAAGCTAACTGTTACGGTACACTGACGGATCAATTTATACAAAAATGGAAATCAGACATGGAAGGCTTAAATTACAGAATATTTTAAACTGATTTTAAACTTGAATAATAATATCTCTATTCATTTCTGATTATAACTCCCAACTATAAAGTAAATACTGAACATGAATTGAACAGTTAATTGTCCATAGAGTAATAATGGTTATCAAGTCAATACAAGTCTGATACCTCAATATTTTTTATTTTGCCAGTAAAGATAAGATAATAAGAAATTAACAAGTTACAAATTCACATTATTTCAAAACATTTCAAAAGACACTGGTGAACATGTATAAAAAAAACTTTTAAAGGATCTTCATTCAATTTTTTTTTTTTAAATAACTTTGTAATCTAAATTATGCTCTAAGCAAATGACTTAAATAAAATAAATGTACCCAGTAGATGTAATACTAATAAAACTATATTAGTACCTAAAAATACTTGAATCCGAGATTTCATACCTAGATAGCCAATATAAATGAAATGATATTGTATAACAATGGATTTGCCATCTTGATATTTTCTCATACTCAAGACAAGGAAATCTCATGAAAAATAACAATCATGGGTACTAATTCTGAGATTGATTTCATTGGCTATGCAACAATGAAATAAAGTCATCATACAACTGATTTCACTCGCTTTACATCAATGAATTTACGTCACTTGTGCTACGCCGAATGCACTTTTGCAGAGGCTCCATATGGGAAATTGATGCACTTCATTGTTATTTTTAGTTATTCGCTATAAGGGTATCAGAAAAAGAACAAGATTCAATGAGTATTACACCAGACATTTTCTCCACTCAATCACAACTAAATGTGACAAAATTACTTTCTAAACCAACGTTAATAGCCGAGATAACTTTACAATCTGTTACAAGCTGTCCTTATACCTCTATGTAACATAGTCAGTTCACATTGGTTCAATGTACTACAAACCATTACAAGTGTACTAACAACTAACCACAGATATAGCACAATATAGTCAACATAATTACTTATCTCGATACAACTGACATCTAATATGAAGTATAAAATAGACATTATATGTTACTATGGTATATATATATATATACATTGTACACAGAGATACCCTGTTTGTGTACAGTAATTGTACTACATGTATAACAAGAATTTGGCAATTCACCATATCCTTTCTGAACATGTGTTAAAACTAATTAAAGAAAAAGTATAAGTGATTATGAACAATTTGATGAGTGCAGTGGTAAATTAAGATCCTGATAACTAATTCTAATCAAGGCCCTGCAAGACAAAAGTCTACTTTTCCTTCAATTCTAAGTTCAGTTTACAGTAACTTGTGGTGGATGTTTTAACAAATCACGATGATGAATAAAAGAAATATTGCTATGGAAGGCGATTGTAAAGACTTTGCAAAAATATGATGTAAAACTCATTCTGCACCAATACAAGCATTTTAAAAGATGTAATTAAGAAGGAAAGAGCATGGCATTTATAATGCATCACAATGCTTTTAACATTCACATGACAATTTATAGAAGCAGACTGCAACCATATAACAAAATATTTTCATTCTTAACACAAGCACTAATGGTTCCAGTAGCACAATTCTGAATTAAAATCAAGTGTTTACAATTCAACTTCAAATGCAATTGTTCACAAACGGAACTAGCAAAATGAATATGGATGCACAATGCACGACATGACACATTATACACTCTTAGTTAAATATTCATACCATGACGGTACATCAGATAACATGTCAGACCAGAGTGCCGATGATGTATAAATCCTCTCTCCTAGAGAAAAGAGCAGCGTTACAAATTACACATTATTTCTCTTTTAATATTAACAAATCAATGACCTTAGAATATCATAATATAAAGCACTCAGTTCAAACATTTATGTTTACATATAGTTTCAATGAGGTTTTTGATAATAGTTTTACCTCACAAATTAAGAAAAAAGTTTGTTTAATATTTTTAATAATAAAATGTGAACATGTCTCTATCCCAACATGTTATTTCCTTGTTCAATGCCAAGGTAAGCACTGGCTACAACCTATGACATTACACTACTGACTGAAACAAAAACATTCATCAACATCTAACACATTTAGAGAAAACAATGTAAACTTATAAACACATGAGTGGTGGATTATCCCAGAATACAGGTAAAACTGAAGAATGAATGTTTGTATCAAACTTGAATGCAGATAAACTGAAGCATGAATGTTTGTAGAATACGAGTTATACTAAATAACAAATGGCTTGATTACCCCAGAATGCACCCAAAACTCAGTAACAAATGTTTGGATTCCCCTAAATACAGAATAAACAGAATAACCAATGTTTGCATCACCTTAGAATACAGTTACACTAAATAACAAATGTTTGGATCACCCTTAATACAGATTAAACTAAATAACAAATGGATGGATCATCCTAGAATACAGGTAAAACTGAATAACAAATGTATGGATCAAAAGTTACACTAAATATCAAATGTATGGATTACTATAGAATACAAGTTAAACAAAGTCTCACTGACATATGTGTGGATCACTCAAGAATACAAGTAACACATGGTTACAGTGTATGGATCAATTAAGTATGAAAGTTAAACTGACTAATACTGCATGGATTACTAACGAAAAGACAACTAAGATCAAAATAAATTAAAACAAAACTAACAAAGATCTAAGACAGTATTGAAGTATTGTCTCTGCAAAATATCTTAAATAGTACAACACTCTTGTTGTCACCTGGACAACAGACTTTGTACTGATTTAAAAAATCAAAGAACTCTCATTGATTTTTAAACAGATAATGGTTTGCTGTATCTGTTGAAAGGTTAGTTTAAAAGCTCAATATCTCCTTTATAACCAGTTGTTAGTTAACCATGATTAACCCATACAGCCATGTTAAATGATTTACAGATATTAATAAATACTGCTATGCCAGCCAGTCGAGGCAGCGCTGTAACATCTTGCCCTTCTATTACATGCTGAATGTGTGATTAGAAGCATGTTATGTTGTGTTCAAATGTTTTACTTGGAAATAAAGGGTAAAAATCCTAGCTTCTTAAAGTATTTAAAAGCACTGGGATATTTATATGATGGTGTAACAATGATATACACTTAAAGGATAAAGGATGAGTGTATACCATGGATAAGGGACAACACAATGATCAGGTAGTTATACAAGCTGTTAACTCTCTCACATATCCTCAGATATAACAACATATTAACTGTATGAATTATTGCACTATCTGCCTGCCGGACTTATATAATGTCATACTCAGTGTGGTCGGGATTGTTTTGGTATATAGCAGCTCTGTAACTGTACCTATCAGACAGACTTCTGTGAACAGGCTTTGTAACTGTTACTGGCTCATCTATCTCCTCGTCTTCTCCAATCACAGTCTCCACAAGGGATGGTTCAAGCTCTTGATATGACGCCATTCTTGACTGAAGTAGGTACTCATAAGTCTTGTACCGTTTTAACTGTAAAAGAATTAATGTATATAGTTGATCTATGTTATTGACAAAGACAAACTTGAATCAGTATTTAATTTTTTTCATTAACTATCCAAATATATCAAGTGCATTGGAATTATTTTTATTCAAATAAAGATCCTCCTGATAAAGTGTGGTACCAATAACTATATAAACACTTAATGGTTTTGAAGACAGATGTCAAAGACAATAGAATTAGTGTACATGAACAATGCAGTCCTCCATATGTATGTTGTATAAATGACTAACTGTATGTGTCAAGAATTATGAAATTAATCTTCTGTTCTATCAAAAATCAAGTTTTATATCCACCTCCAATATTTATTCAAATATGTCAAAGGTTTGACAAGTATCTGAGTGTTTAAAAAGTGTTGGTCCATACTGATTTTTACTGGGTAAAGAATTAAAGATTTACAGGTAACTTAAGTGTTTAGAAGCTGTTAATAAATTGTCATAGGTTAAGGTAAAGTGATGTTTTACCTCACTCTCAAGGAAGGCCTCCTTTTCTGTGTAGTCATTAATAATTCTAGCTTTAGAGCCTTTCTCTGGTGGATACATCCTATGTTCCTGTATGTCTTGCTCCACTTGGTTACTCATTGCCTCATGTTTTGATAATTGTTGTTGCTGAAAAACAAAAGAAAGAACACTGTAGATGACAGTTAACTTTTATTTAATGTATACTTTATGGAAAGCTATTCTTCTTCTATAAAATCTTTCAGACTTGACAAGTCTTAAAAATAGTTGATATATAAACAGCTTCATTCTTGATAAATATTCTTTGTTTAAACACAGATGTTGTAATGGTTGTGTTAACTACACCATTTTATCTGTGCCCTATGATCATCTTTGGATAGCATAGATCTCATGAGTTTTGTTGTTGAATTGTTTGCAGTTTCTCTTTGAGTTGAGTTTTGTTGTTGAAATGTTTGCAGTTTCTCTTTGACTTATTTATGAGTTTTGTTGTTGAAATGTTTGCAGTTTCTCTTTGACTTATTTATGAGTTTTGTTGTTGAATTGTTTGCAGTTTCTCTTTGACTTATTTATGAGTTTTGTTGTTGAATTGTTTGCAGTTTCTCTTTGACTAGTTTTGTTGTTGAATTATTTGCAGTTTCTCTTTGACTTATTTATGAGTTTTGTTGTTGAAATGTTTGCAGTTTCTCTTTGACTTATTTATGATTTTTGTTGTTGAATTGTTATGTTTATTAATAACATAAGATTCAAAAGTGTTAAGTGGCAAGGGAACCTAAAAGTCAGCTGGAACAGTAAATCTTACCATGTTATGACGAGTGTATGTAGCAGGCAAAAGAGGTCGCTGGAATTTTTTCTGTGAACCAACAGCACCAGGAAGTTGTGGTGCACTGAGACTGGCAGCTACATAGTTGATAGTATCAATCCACTCCTGTAACTCCTTACTATCACTGGAAACAAAGATAATAGGTTCTTAGGGACAACTTACACATCACTGATAGTCTTTGTTACTGTTCTTTATAAATACTATCCAGATTTTATGCTTTCATTTACATTTTAACAACTATCAGCTTTTTGCATTTTTATGTCTAAGCAGCATACTTTTTCTCATTTCTTAAACCATGACAAACTAGCGAACGTTTGTAAAACATGCATATGACCCTGTAAATTGAAAGTCATAGCAAAAGCATAGGAATTGGAACTTGTACTTCATAGCTACTTTTGTGTAGTACTGCTACTAATCATAAAAGCTCCTTAGAAATAGATGTGAACCTAAAATCTAGTCCGAAGTCAGGCAAGTAGAAAATGTAGGTTACAGTGGCATACTTTTCAAGTCATTTTATTTCAATATATAATACTTATATATGAAGTTGCATGATTGTAGGACTTATTCCTAGAAAACTGTGTTAACAACAAAATTTAAAGATAGTCAGTGAAATGAAAAATATAGTTGACAGTACTTTCTTATACTAAATCAATGAAGTGGAAAATATATGTCACAAAAGGTCAAAGCAACTATTAACTTGAGATTTGGTTGATAGTATACTTCAAAGATAAATAACATAAAAAGTTTCAAGTCAGTGGGACTTATACATCCTTGAAAATAGAGTCAAACAAATATTTTAACCAAAGTGTGACGGACAAGGCAAACACTTAAAGTCCCAACTACTTTCATAATGAAGGCATAATCAAACGTATACATGTACAGTGTACTGATGTTCTTTAAGCTTAAAAAGATTAATTAAACAAAGAAAAACTGCAACATACCTTGTCTGGAAAAGATATTCTGACCCTACAGCAGTCTGTAACTTCAACACATGCTGCTTTTTAGAATAATCCACAGCTTTGGATGCGAGACAGTGGTGAACCCTAATTACATTGTGAGATCCTTCCACAAGCTGCCCTTTCTTCATGCCATGTTGGTCTTTATAGAGGTAGAGAATCATATCACGTAGAGAGGCATAAAACATCCGCCAACCTCTCTTACCAACGGGCGCTGTAAAAATATGATTGGTAGATATTAAAGCATTCAAATTATAAAATGTTTAAACAAGTATCTTATATCAAAAGATGCAACCCAACCCCTCTTATCCACAGATGCTGTAGAAATATGATTGGTGGATATTAACAGCAATCCAACACATATTTAATAAGTTTCTAATATTATAAAAATGTACAACAAGCCCTCTTACCTGTCAGACATATGATTGGTGGATATACAGGTATCAACTCTTGTTAACTACAAATCCTGTTATCTACATACAAGTTAAAATGTGTATACATTTCCAATCTTAAGATCAGCATATTAAAAAAAAAAACCTTCTTTACAACTTTATCTAAAGGCTTCTTTCATAGCTAAGGGGTTCTGTGGTTGAATTAAAGGAAGATTACATCTTATATGTATGTTAATATATAGAGTACATTGGAATTGATGGTTACTTACTCCTTCTTTTATAGGCATCCATACAACACTTTCTCATTACATAGCCACTTTTGTACTCATTGGTCTTTTCTGGGTCTGGTATCTGTCCAGTACAAAAATACAATTTATTAACTTATGAAATATTACACTCTTGTACTCATTTAGTCTCCCAGAGGCCTGGTACTTACTAGTACCCATAATATACATACAGACTTATCATTCATAACATAGACATTCTTGACTATGTTCGTATTCTGTATGATTCATGTCTACAACATAAACAACAGATATGAATTAACAAAACATCCTGTAGCCACTCTTGTAGAAGATTTTTTAGGTTTACTGCTCTATTATAGTTAAAAACAATTTGTACTGTAAAAATCTGTGTAATTTGCGCACTTTTTTGAGGGAAATTTATGCTTCAAAATCTTGATGCCTAAATAAAACAAGTAGAGAAAAGTCCAGAAAATTTTCACGCATTTTCAGGCAGCTTTATACATCAAGATTTGACCAAGAAATGACCATCTGTCATTCAGAGTAAAAATCTCAAGTTTTCATCATTTTGATGAGCAAATAAAACAAAGTACTTGATGCTACTGCTATTTGTTTTCAGTGTCTATGTTTCCCGGTATTTTCCGACTCCTGTACATGTAGAAATGAGAGACACTTGGTCATCAACTACGACCTGAATATTACTGGTTATTTCAAGAAAACTTAATAAAGAAATATGTTATAGTAATCGGTAACTATTTTCTAGTCAACAAAAATAAATTTGGAGGCACAGTTGTTGAAAGAACTTCAACTTTCCTGCTCCAAGAAGACGCCGACCAACCATTTTTTGCCGGCGTAAAAAACCCGGGAAGAGGGCTTTTTGGCCATTTTTAGTGCCAAATTTACCCTGCACAAATGAGCAAATTACACAGGTTTTTATTATATCCATCACAAGTTTAAGTAATTTAAAGGCAAAACATGTTCAAAACTTACATCAAGGAATGGATTGTGTCCTAACCCAAGCAGAGGAACAGATGGTGCAGGCACATGATTCATTTCATCAGTATTACTATTGTCTTCCACTGGATCATCATCTCTATATAATACACACAAGTATACTACATTACAGAATCATACTACATATCTGGTACTATATATTGTTGGTTTAATATAGAAATAGACATATAATTCAGTAGTATACTCAATCACTAAGTCAAATTCAAATAACAACTTTTAAGTTTTAGTTTGATTAAATTTAAACATTGTAAAGCAAGCTTGATACTTTTTGTTTATGTCACCTACTTAACATTACACGTGACCTTAACTTTAACCTTTGACCTTGTCAAATTTTAAATTTAAGTTTATTGTAAAGACTTATGCTGACAAGAAATTTATGTTGGTCACTACTTTATTTGCTCTAGGCTTAATCAAATTTTGTTACTTCAAAACCAGAATCAATGAAGTAGAAAATCTAGGTCAAGGAAAGTCAAAGTGACCTACCTTTAATTTTACAGGGAAAACACTTTAATATGAAACCATATATGAAGTTTCAAGTCTGTTGGAATTTCAACTTCCTTGTAAACAGAGTCGATCAAAAGTTCTAACCAAGATTCTAAGTGAAATCAATGAAGAGGAAATTCTAGGTCACAATAGGTCGTAGGAACCCATCTTTGATTTTGCATGTAGAACCCTTTAAGGTGAAACCACATATGACGTTTCAAGTCTGTAGGACTTAAACTTCATAGTAAACGAAGTTGATCAAAAAGTCTTACCAAAGTGTGACCGTCAAACAGACAGACAGACGGAAAAGATGAATGCTTAATGGCCCTTCTACTTCGTAGCGAGGGCATAAAAACAAAGATTTCAAAAATTTACTCAAATGGGCAAAACACTTTATACCATAAACCAATTCAGAATAACAGGAATTTAGATCAACAAGTTTGTTTTACAGAAATTCAAATACACACATTAACAAATGGGAATGGGAAAGCAAATGTATCATCAATTTCTGTGAACAATTGTCGATTATAATCGGAATTTAATAGTTATTTCATTTCATATACAAATTTTCAATATCTTTCTTTTGTTTATTCGTGTACACAATTGTAATTTCTAATGAGATCAAACTTATTAATGAGGGTTTTCATCAAAAATTATGTTACTTAACTGGTTCCTTATTACAACACATTACAAGTTACGATCAAGCCTTACTTTTACATATAAGTAGCATAAAGAGCTTTTAAATGGTAAATCTTCGTACTTTCTTTATTTTTTCTGAATAATCAATCTTTCAAAATCATAGTGCAGCTGTAGTTGACCGTTTTAGATAATCCGAACACCACTATTTACAAATTTATACATAAAGTAAGTAATGAGTCTCTGTAAGTTTGAATATTAAGAAAATCATACATCATTGCTTAGATTGTATCTATAAAGTATTTATGATGTTATTAAGTTACAATGTTTATAGAAGTACATACATTGCCCATTCAATAGGCTCAGCTTTTATTGCTTGGTAAACCATCTTCAGTAACTCCTTAGGAAAGTTTTCTCCATCATTTAACTCAGACAAGTTCTCTATAAATTCTGCACATGTCATTTTTCTTCCCACAGCCTAAAAACATCAACACCATACAATCACCTAAGTTTAACAACAGATAACATTCTCTCCATACCAGAAAATCCATATCATATCATGTCTCATTTGAAGCACACAAGTTATAAATCATGTATCTTTTGGGGGTAATAACCACCAATCCAACTTCATACACAAAAACAAACTGGACCATTGGACTTATTATAAAATTCAATTCACACAATCTGTATATAAAATCTCTCTTTCAATAAATCTGCAACTGTTGATCTAATCAAATATGTACACACACAAAATTGGTCTCCTGACCCTTTAGACTAACATTAAGAATAAATTCAACAGTTTGACCTATTGTAATCTGATTAAGTGTCACCAAATGAATTGTCAAATATATTTAGCATTTTACAAACTAACATTTTTCTGAGTCTGATTACATTTTTTTTCTTCAAACAAAGATATATTTACTCAAGTAGGGAAGGTCTTATGAAACATATGCCTCTATTTGGAACAAGAAAATATAGACCTGGTAGTTTGATTTCTACAGTTTCTTGTGCATGAAGATTTGTGTTGAGCAACAGTGAATAAAATCACACTTACTTGTCCATGAAGATCTGTATTGAGCTACATTGTGTACTGTCACACTTACTTGTCCAAAGAGAACTGTGTTGATCTACATTGTATACAATCAAATTTACTGTACTTGTCCATGGAGATCTGTGTTGAGCAATATTGTATATATACTGACATACTAACTTGTCAATGTAGATCTGTGTTGAGCAACATTGTATACTGTTATACTTACTTGTCCATGGAGATCTGTGTTGAGCAACATTGTATACTGTCATACTTACTTGTCCATGGAGATCTGTGTTGAGCAACATTATAGCACATGTTAATGTATGGCAAGCATCTACAAAGAAAACATGATGTTACACTTTATCAAATTAAATTAAATGTATTGATGTAATTACTTTATTTAATTAAATTAAATGTAATGATGTAATAACTGTATTTAATTAGATTAAATGTAATGATGTAATAGCTTTATTTAATTGCATTTAATGTAATGATGTAATAACTTTATTTAATTAAATTAACTGTTATGATGTAATAACTGTATTTAATCAAATTAAATGAAATGATGTAATAACTGTATTATATTAAACAAAATGTAATGATGTAATAATTTTATTTAATTAATTTTATTTAATTAAATTTAATGAAATGATGTAGTAACTGTATTTAATTAGATTAAATGTATGATGTAATAACTTTATTTAATTAAATTAAATGTAATAATATAATAACTTTATTAAATTGAATTAAATGTAATGAAGTAATAACTGTATTTAATTAAATTAAATGTTATGCTGTAATAACTTTATAAAATTAAATTAAATGTAATAATGTAATAGCTTTATAAAATTAAATTAAATGTAATGATGTAATAACTTAATAAAATTAAATTAAATGTAATGGTGTACATGTAATAACTTTATAAAATTAAATTAAATGTAATGATGTAATAACTGTATTTAATTAAATATAATGTTATGATGTAATAACTTTATTAAATTAAATTAAATGTAATGTAATAATGTAATAGCTTTATAAAATAAAATTAAATGTAATGAAGTAATAACTGTATTTAATTAAATTAAATGTTATGCTGTAATAACTTAATTTAATTAAATTAAATGTAATGATGTAATAACTGTATTTAATTAAATATAATATAATGATGTAAAAACTTTATTAAATTGAATTAAATGTAATGTACTGATGTAATAATTTTATTTGATTAAATTAAATGTAAGGATGTAATAACTTTATTAAATTGAATTAAATGTAATGTAATGATGTTATAACTTTATTAAAATAAATTAAAAAGTAATGATGTAATAACATTAAGTGTTATGAACAACAACATATAGCAAACAGAAGGAATTTTTTTATTGTTTATTTGTCAGGTTTTGGCGTAAGACCGCTGTTTGTAACAGGTATGATATATAATATTAAGGTGAGCTAGATTAAGGAAAACACAGTACTGTATTCTTAGGACTTAAAACCAGTCAGTTAATGTATGAAGATCAGTAAAAATATACCAGCCCATTTCAAATCAAATATTGCTTCTTTACCAGTAAAACTGTATTAAGAACATATTAAAATTTCGCTAAAGATAAATTAACGTTACTTAGACTTTATTCAGTCTTATCAAAACCAGCCCTCTTCTCCTTCCAGTCGTCAAGACGCATGGAAGGAGAATGGGACTGGCTTTAATCAGACTGAACTTTATAGATATGTCTATTGACACAATGTGTTTATTCATCTTGTTAACTTGGATGTATAAGTTCCAAACATTGATACCATTCAACACAATGAACTAAAAGTATATGTTAGATTAAACATTAAAATTACATAATCTATCCACACTGCATATCATTTATCTAGACAGTAGATTGATCAAGGTCACTGATCCAATTAATACTGAAAACAATGTTTATACATATAATGGTATTTAAATTAAAATTACCGGTATATCAATGTGCCATCAACTGTGTACTAAACAATTCATGTACAGGAACACACTATTTTTGGTCAAAGTACACTAGGTTCCTATTTTATATGCATGGCCATTTGAATAAACCACACAAATTACCGTTTGAGACTTAAAATTACATTACACAAGCTCTTTATACTACATTTGTATATTATTAATTCATAACTACAGAATAAAACGGACACCTGACATTTTTCAATTTTACAGAATATTTTTTAATATTCAGGTTCTCATGTAACAGATAACAAATTTACCTATCATTTATCAATATGTAGTATTAAATGTGGGCCATGTTTAATCTAAGAATATTTTAGTACCCCCATATTAATCAGTGACCCTAACGTTAACCCAGATGTATATTGTGTACCTTCAGATCTATAAATTCCCTGAACACTCTCCACATATCTCTTAGAAAAATGAGCTAACACACGCTCCCTTTCCTGTGTCTCTCCTATCAGCGAAAATTGTTTCAAAAATGATCTTAAGGCAGCGTCTAGGGTGACATCTTCAAAGCAGAAAAACTTGAGGTATTCCTCGGCTACAAGATTTCCAAACTCATTTCTGAAAGTAGAATTTTTGATATGGTTTAGTATAATATAAACTCAGTAATAATTGGTGAACACCTGATGGAATAGATTAGCTGTAAATGTGCAAATCAAATCAAATGAATTATTTTCAATCATGTTTGTAGTTGGGTAGGGTGCAGTCCTAGATCCTTTAAATATCCTAATTTCTGGTTAATTTCTTTGTTTATTGGGGTTTAGCGTCCATTTAACTCATAGTTAGTTCATATCGATATGGTGTTTGCTTGTGACAGTGTGCACTGATGGTGACCTTTATAGTGCTGTCTCACTGAAATATCATACCGCAGACACATTGACATGATACTTCACTTGTACACATTATACTGACAACAAACCAACCAGTCCTCCTCCTACCAAGTAATGCTGAGCACTTAGCAGGGAGCAAGAAGATTACCTAACGTCTTAGGTTTGACACAGCCCGGCCCGGAATCGAACCAGTGCCTACCAGATCACGAGCCACCACACCAGTAAATTTCTGGTTCAACATTTTGAAGATGTATTCATATATATACATGTAATATGCATATATACCAGAGTCAATATAGTCAAGGATTATATCATTTTAAACCTGAATACTTAAAGAAGACAAAAATAATTAACTTCCAATTATCATAGATAGATATATAGATATAGAGGATCTGTAATGAGCTTAATTTCCTTCATATTTTAAGACCAACACAATTTGAAAGATACAAATAAGTTTCATAAATGACACATGAAATCATGACTCAAAATAATTTTTTCTCTTATTTTGAGATACTTTGTTGTTTGCAAAAATTTAGTGAAATCATTCCAGCCCTGTATTATAATCTATATACATGTAATATATATGATTAAGCAAACATTACAATGCATTGTTAGTTAAGCCAATCAAACTTTCGCAAAGTAGAGAGTAGAGACAGTTGAACATTTGATTGATTATCGCTAAAAATTTATTTAATGCTGTCATGTAATGACCTTATATTATGAACAGGAAAACAAATTAACATGTGACTTAATAATTATGAACAAGAAAACAAACTAATGTGCAACTTATAAACTCTTATACAGAAGAAAACAAACTAATGTGCAACTTATAAACTCTTATACAGAAGAAAACAAATTAACATGTGACTTACCTGTTATGAACTAGAAAATAAAATTAACATGAAACTTACTTCTTACTGAGGTGCCGAGACACATCAGACTTTTTAAATCCATCCATAAAGTAAAGTCTTTTGGCCAGCCTTTGGGCTGATGGTCTATCAACTCCCTTTGTAAGGGGCTGGAAGTCCAGAAGATTTAGATCATGTGAAGGGTCAAAGGAATCTCTCTCTGGTCGGTGCTTAATATCATAGTTAGCACCACCACTATCTTTGGTATCAAATCCATTATTATTACATCCGTCCAGTCTTTCACAAGACATAGCACCATCTTCATCTTGATTATCTTTGGTTTTTACTTTTTTGATATGAGGCTCACCTAAACTAATAAATCCAGGTATAAACTCTCTGTCTGTATCTATTGTCTTGCTGTCTAGTTTATGTTCAGGAGAGCTGTCAAGGCTTCGTGATGTCTGCACAACATCACGTTCTCCCGTTTTTTCTAATGATGCAGTAGAGTTCGTTTTGTCGTGTTGAGGAATCTGATCCAAGGAATATGCCTTGTTATCTTCATCTATGTCAATTTCAACAACTGAGAAATCATTACCTGTTTGTAATTCTTGACTCTTGCTTGATCTCACAATGAGGTGACCACCTTTTTTAACAACAAATTTTTCTGCACTTTTACTAGTCACCATTTTAGTCACATCATCATTTTCTTCCTTTTCCGAAACATTAGTGATATCTGTGAGACTCTGAGTATCAGATGAGACAACACCATTATCATCACTTGTATGTTGTTGGGTTATAGTGGTATCTGACCTCAATTCTGATGACGTTGAAATAGAAGACAATGCCGCTGATGGCTGTGCTATTTCTGCCAGATCTTCAGAACTTATCATAGACAAGTCTGAAGCACTACTAGGCTCTGTTATATTACTTTTATCTCGTTCTTTTTCCAATGTGCCTCCATCTTCAAAGCCTGACTCAGCTGACCTTTGTTCAGCCTTGGACAACATATTTTGTACATAATCATGAACACCATTGTCTTCAAGGAACACAGCATTAGTGTGAACACCTACACTATCATTTTCAGTGGTATCAGGCATATCATTACTGTCAGAGCTACTACTCTTACTGTCTGGACTACGCGTTTTTTGAGATGGTGTTGTTCGGATGATCATGTCCCCAGTCATAACAAAGGTTTCAAATCCCTTCTCTTTCTTCCCACTCCCCAAATCTTTTTCACAAGAATCTTCAGTCTTGGAATGTGCGTCCACCAATCCATTTTCATGGAATATGTGTTTTGGCTGGACATCGGAGTCAGACTCACTAACAGAAACTTTGTTATTAGTCGAACTATGGTTAGGACTTCGTACAGGCACAGGGATGCGGGATGGACTCTGGGTGACACGATCAACCATGACAGTGCTAGCAGACTACAAACTGCTTCAGAGTAGTGGGGACTCCTTGTAAGGACTGCTCCTCCTTTTCTTTAAGCACTCTCATGCTTCATCTACTTCTATCAATAAAAATAATTTTAATAATAATTATTTTATCGTATTTAAATAAATAACCTTGGGACAAGTGACTTAGTTTAGAAAGAGCATCAACTAAGCGTAATAAATATGACTATTCCTGCTATAACACATGTAGTGTATGTGTGAGAAAGATATTTTATTTTCATTCCCATCTAAAATTATGAAAGATGTTTACCCCTAAAAATGGGCCCCATTATTAACATCTTGGCCCAAAGTGACTACATGTAAATTTTGATAAGACAATTTCACTGGTGTAAATGTCATGATCGAACCATTTAGTATATTTAGTATGCACATCAAAAAATAGCAACAGACTTCACATGTTACACCTCTTGTTTTACAATCAAAACAGCATATTAAATACGATCTTTTGCATGGCATGTCTAAATAACGATTTTTTTTCTGTAATAGCCACAAGAATAACAATAGATCACACATTTACACTGCATTTACCTCTCTGAATGAAAAAGCCAATGATTTTTGTATTTGTTTCAAAATTTATATGTTGATGTTCGTACATCTAAGAACTCTGGTATAACATCACATTTTCAATGTTACTGGAGTTGGTAGTATGAGAATTTGTTTGTTTATTGGGGTTTAGCGTCCCTTTAACTAATTTATAGGTCATATTGAAAAAGTGTCTGCTTGTAAAAGTGCACACTTATGGCGACTTTATAGTGCTGTCTCATTGAAATATCATGCCGCAGACACATTGACACAATACATCCACAGTCACATCGATCCAACCAGTCCTCCTCCTACCCAGTAATGCTGAGTGCTTAGCAGGGAGCGAGAAGATTGCCCTTATTTAAATGTCTTTAGTTTTGATGCGACTAGGATTCAAACCCACAACCTTGGATTCTAGCACCAGTCTACCAGCATGAAGTGAATGCCCTATCCACTGGGCCACCACGGTGGTGGTGGTTGTTGTTGTGGTGGTTTGAGGAAATATACAGTGAAAATACATATATAAGGTAACAGACATTGTACTTTATATGCAAAATGAAAATAAGAGAAAGAAAGAGAAGAAAAGAAAAAAAATTGTGTGATGAAACATCTACTTGGAATGAACCACCATTGTGATCAACCAGTTATCGTGGGTTGGAATTTGCCGTCTGCTGTGTGAATTTTGCCGGTTTCAAGGAATGTAGAATAAAAGTTGTGAAACCACCTCACAGAAAAAGTGTTGTGAAGTATTGTGAACGGTCATATTACTGACCTTATATCTTCAAAAATGTGTTAAAAGTTTGATAATTAAGTCGGGGACATAGTCATTTACATATCGGTGTTTTCTTTCTGCCATAAACAACATTTATTTCTATGTCTTTTGCTTTAAGTGTAAAACACAGTGTCTGTAGTTACATCCGGCATTTCAAAGTACAGTAACTCATGTAAAATTTTGAAAGGGCAATCTACTCTTTTTTGTGTGACAGTTGTTTTTGTTTAATTAATACTCCAAACACAATATAAGACCATGGACCATTTTTCATTATTCACCAACCAACATTCATTTTATATATTATAGATTCTTTCCTTTTAATCATATAAAGAAACAAGACTTTAAATACGAACAGGATTGTGAGTTACTGGTGAGAGCCACCATGTATTGTTCAAATGCAGCCTTTGGAACTAGGACTACTAAGTAGACACCAATAAGAGAAAACAATGTTTCAGAGAAGTGGGTAGCCGCATATAACACATTGCTGTTTTGCAGTCCATAATCTAAGAACTACAAGGCCACATTTAAAAGAATGTCTGTTTCCCCTCCCCCGGGTCTACTCTTTGTAAACAGACCAGACAGGCAGGTAATTTTTTTTTTTTCAACTGGATGTCATGGATGGTTTGACTTGTCCACTGGAGGCCACTTATCAGTCGTCTGTGCTCAATTTGAGTGTATTTATTAAGATTATACATCCTTTTGCTTTCAAGCACTATTCAAAATATGCACATTTAGTGCATAAAACTAATATAGCATTAAAG
>JAUMGZ010019764.1:0-10067 GCA_032359645.1 Pododesmus macrochisma | reverse complement strand
GACTTTTTTCTCTCTGCCGCACACACTGATTAGCTAAGAATGTTGTCAAAGAAACTGAATTGCAAAATTTCTGGGGGGGGGAGAGATCTGCCCCCGCAAGCAAAATAGTTAATATATAATCTTAGTATTCAAGAAATCCAAACACCCGACAATAGTCGCCCATTTTGACATGGATTAATTTGTTTATTCTTGTATTTAATTTAAAACGACGAAAGACTTTAGCCTCAAGTGCAATAGAGGCAAAATTAGGTATGTAGGCTTAAGTAAAAACTATTTTGACGCTAGAAAATATTTTTATCTCGAATACATAATCATTTAAACTAAACATGTAGTCATTAGCACTTTAACACCATTTAAAGTATGCGGCTAGTTAAGGAACAATTATCTGCTTCTACATAAAAGCTCCTCCTTTAATGCTTTAATGCATAGATACCTCAGATGTCTAAAGAACGTAATCCCGTTTGTAATGCTCAATACTGAGACTCCTATATCGTCCATTGTGTTGTTAAATAACACATAAACCAGATATAAGTGGATTTATAAGTATATGATTACAGTCAAACCTGCCTTAAAGATCACCTCTTTATATAATTACAGTCAAACCTGCCTTAAAGGTCACCTCTTTTTAACAACCACCTGTCTTTATAGGCCATTTCTCTTCCTATTTCAAGTAAGTTGAACCTGTATTTAAAGGTCACCTGTTTACAATGGCCACCTTTCTTGGATATCTTGAGCGGCTTTGACTGTATTTGATAAAAAGTTTGTTTCTATCCACCATAAGTCTCTTGTGTTATTTTGATAAAGAGCGCTGTTCGCGAACGGGCACAGAACGAACTTATGGACAACAAAACATGCGTATTAAGAGTAAAAAGCATTGAATTTACGTACACTGGTGAATGCAAACAAGTTTCCGCAAAACGAAATCTGGTGCCGCTACACGCTTGAAAAATTCTTCGAGGTTTGACATTCTCTTTTCTGGTGGAGAGTGAATAAATTAAAAGGCAGTTCTCTCGGGATTGAGAAGTGTATACGAATTGTGGAATGATTCAGCAATAATTCGTCACATGCTTCTCCCGACGGGTATTTAACTCGCAACCTTAAAAGACAATTGCCGAGTGATCTATCACCTATTGAATTTTTTTGAATTTTTTTGGTTTTAAATAAAGCAAACATTTATATAACTATACATGTTGAATATGAAGTCTAAATATGGAAATGTAATCATTTTCTATATTTTTAGGCTGTGAGGCTGTGAAAGAGAAGAAAGGCACGTGTTCTGTCGTTTATTGGAATGCCACATCAATCAGTCAATCGCAACCTCATTCATTGAGTGCGAAGCAGAAACCAGCTATTAGTAGTCGTTGTACTTCCATGGTGCTTTGACACTTGCTCCAGAGAGTTTAACCAAAGATTGACTTAAAATATAAACAGCAGCGTTAGAATTCAATAGCTTTCAAAATGTCTACCGGCGACAGGAAAAAGAGTATTGCAATGAAGACGTCCGGTCCCTCTATGAAGGGTCTGATGGCATCGAAGCGCCTCACAAGTAAACTGACGTCTAAACTGACCATGGGAAATCGGCGGTCGTCATCAATTGCCACAACACAGGTGCCGCACATTGCTCAAGAACCGACATATCGAATGGAACCTGCTAGAAAATTCAATAATTGTGATGTTAAAAAGGTCATAGAAGATGTTTTATCATCGCGTTTGGAAAGGTATAGATACAACCAGAAATTTGCAAGGAACATGGCGAAGGTTTTGGGTGACGAGATCAAGGACAGAGTGAAAGGTTTAGGATACGATAGATATAAGTATGTCTGTGTTGTATTCCTTGGCGAGATTAAGGACCAGACTATGGTTCTGTGTAGTCGCTGTGCGTGGGACACGAAAAACGACAGCACGGCGTCCTTCACCTATCATGATAACACCTATTTCTGTACTGCAACCATTTACGGTGTGTACAGGGAATGATTCAACAATATTCTACGCTTCATAAGAAAACAGAGGGATTTAATTGAACATACATCTATGAAAACTGTTTAAATGTTAAATTATGGGAATGTGAAAACAGTTCAAATATTGATGAAATTATCGGAATGTGAACACTGCTCAAATATTAATGAAATAATGGGAATGTGAACACTGTTCAAATTTTAATGAAACTATGGGAATGTGAAAACTGTTCAAATATTTTTGAAATTATGGGAATGTGAACATTTGTATTTTGGCTTGTAAGTTTATTCAGAAGTGTTGTCAAGAATGCTCAGCATCAAAATAGGCTTTACATAGAGACACGTCACTGTTAGTAAAATCTTGCATCAAGAACATTTCATACTTGAAATAAATATAGTGTACATAATATTAGTTCAAAGTTTTAACAATAAATAATGTTTAACTACAGTATAGAAGAGTTAGAGATGATTATATGCCAGAAATAAAAACTCTTTAGATCAAGACACTTGATTCTGACAGACGACTTGAATTAAATCAAGAGTTACTCAGATATTTTAAAAGCAAATCTTGTGACATTGAAGGGTCAAGGCTGTTACATGCTTGTAACCCGCTGTTTTGTCGCCGAGACTAGATAATCATACTGCAGAAACCATGTAAATGTCTCGTTTGTTTGAGCATCTCCTCTTTAAATTTACATATATTTATAAAAGCAAAACAAATGTTTACCAAGCAGGCGTAACACTTCAAACGTTTTGAAAAAATAAAACTCACTGAAATGACACTACAAGCTTTTGTAGTACACTCATAATACACAGGGCTGTAGCCTGGGGTAAGTCGGTGGGGGAGGGGAGAAACAATTTTTGTTGCCGCACCCATATATTTGTTGATTTGCCGGTAATTTTGTCATGGAAAAAAGACAAATTGAAAAAATGTCTGAGGGGGGGGGGGGCAAGAATATAATCTTAATCGACAAAACACATATCTCTGGATTTGTTAAGCAGCAGCAACTTTTCATTTTATATGTAAACACGAAAGAATTAAATTATTATAAAATGTCTGCAATGCACGCAATAATAACATTATATTTGGATTATTTGCGCCATTCAAGTGTACTTTATTGGAAATTATGCAACGCGTCTCGATTTACATGCTTGTAACTAATACTGGTATAAAGATACTAATTAAGTGGTTTTTGACTGTACGTAAACCATTTTATTATATAAAATACAAAATACGCCCTGAACAAACTATAGACTCTCCATTCCCAAAGGAAACTACTTGTGCAACCGTATGTCAAGGCATTCCGTTTTATTAATAAAAGATTCTTGAAATTTTTTCAAAGTTCCACCTCTAACACTTCTAGTGGCGCCACCTAGGCGCGGGCCATATCAGTTGAACAAATCTGATTCCCCTTGCCGCCAAGGATGTTCCCTACCACGTTTGGTTGAAACTTGTCAAGTAGTTAAAAATGTGAATAGTTGACGTCAAAGACGACAACGACGATGACGAAGGACGAGGTATGACAGCTTTAGCTCACATAAGCCTTTCGGGACCACGTGAGCTAAAAATAATAGATGTGTCCAAGATGATTTTCATCGAGGCCATTTCGAAAATGTAATAGATGTATCACATGAATCGACAAAGATGGCTGCCATGTAGGCCAGCTTGTTATCGTGTCTCATCGGAAGGATATTATATATCACAGGACCGTGTGCCTCTTGTATTTGAAAATTTGAAATTAATTACATCAACTAGATTACTAGACAGACGTAGCCATAACACCCATCATGGTGTTAAACGGACAGACATAGTCATTGTTCCTTTATTATGGAACGCCGTTCTCGTTAAAACTACGGGGATTACAAAATATGTTAAAATACACAGCGAGAATTAAAAAAAAAAAAACAAACAAACAAACAAAGCAGACTTTGAAATGCACACATAAATTTAGAAAATACACAGCGAAGGTTAAAAACACGCATCGATATTTAAAAATTACACAGCGAGATTAAAACTACACTGCGAGATATAAAAGACAGCGAAATGTTTGCGCATATCTCATGAATATGCACTACTAGCAGAACAATCTTGGTCTTTTGCAAGCTTCTGGGCCCTATAGTGATGATTTAACGCAAAGAAGATCAAGATTATACTGCATATTCATGAGATATGCGCAATGATTAAGCGCAAACATCTCACAATCTCGGTGTGTTTTTTTAATCTCGCTGCGTATTTTAAACAATTTTTGTAATTCCATAGTTTTGACAATAACGTTGTGCCATACTTTATCGCCTTCAACTAGACTGATATAGTCTTGATGTTCACCATGGTGTTTCCCAGACGGACATAATTATAATAATAACACTAACCAAAGAGTTAACCGGACTGACGCAGTCATAAGACTCACAATGGCGTCCACCGGACTGACACTGTTGTTATACCCATCATGGCGTCAGTCAGACAGAGGTAGTCATAAATGCTGGCACCCGTTTAAATAATAATGAAAATAAAACTCCCTGACTTTGTTCAGGTCGACGGCACCCCTTGTATTGAAATGTCTCACTCAAATACACCTAAAATCTGCATTTTTTTTTTTTAAATAACTAGATAGTTAGTTTATTGCTTCAACCTTATCTTTACAGACACGTTCTATACATTTTTTTGATCGCATGAACAGTGAAAAGCTATGCCTTGTCATACAATCAACGGTCTATACCCGTCTTAATTACCTTTGGCTGCGGGTTCAAGTCACTTTTACCATGGTTCATTTGAAATAATTTGCGCCACAACTTTTCTCACCATTGCTTCCGGTACATTTAGCGGTAACATATAACTAATTTTCTGATTGCCATGGTGCCTTTGACAATGACAGATCGTTTTTTTTCTTTGTATGTGGGTTATATTTGTAAATTGAAAGTTTGTGTCACTTTCGAACAGTTTAAAAATATTCAATATTGTTTACTATATAAATAAAGATATTTTACTTAAGGATTATCGCAGATTTACAATGTGAATAAATACGCTCAGAGTTTTAGTCCTATCAAATCTAAGCTGGCGGTCCCGTGTACAGGGACTTTTAATTTCCTCGTACAACAAAGATCCCCATGTAAAGTTCGATAGAGGAGTAGTCGGAAAACGCCATTGCATGGGTTCATCATTCTTTTTCCTCTTGGCTCTTATAGCTTTGATTTACCAAAGTATTAGCTGTATTAAATAAATGTTCTCTATAACGTCCATTAATGGCGAATACTTCGAAGTAAGATATCGGATTTGGAACGGGGTGTCTCACACAGAGTATTGACTCGTTCCTCTTATAAGTATCATATTTATTGGAGGCATGTTTTAGATTTCATTTTTGTTTTCTTTCTGAACTATTGCTGTGTATCCCATTCATGTATCGGTGAAATACCGTGGAAATGACGTTAAGCCTTAACTTAAAACAAACAAGCAAGCATGTCTTATTGGAGTTAAATGTCTCTCGGTCCTATTTTTCTGACACCGAGTTTACCTATCCTTCTCCTACCAAGACTGCTGAATGCTAAGCAATGAGCGATATTACCTGACATTAACATTGATTTTTAGTGTGACACGACCAGGGATCAAGCCTGCTTCTTCCGCACACGAAGCAAACTCTCGCCCAGCTGAACTATGGAAAAAGTCACCACATTCCGAAAGGACAAGGAAACATCACGGCGGGTGACACATGTGTGGTAGAACACGCTTACTCCTTCGCATGCACCTGGTTTCGCTTCTAGTTTTTGTTATAGAAGTTTCTTGCTGTGAACTTTTTGCTGAAATGATTTTATTTCCCCAATTTTCCTTTTGTTTGTCTACATCCATGAACTTCCCTCTTTTGAATATGGCCTAACTTTTTTGAAGTATGAACTTCTTGAACTGCAAATGTAAAGCAGTAGGGAGATTTCAAAACGACATGGAAAACGGATCTTAAAGTTATTTGTTTAAATATTTTGTTCATATTATAATCCACAAAAGAACTGCATTGTGGTTTAAGATCCAAGGACTTTTATAAATTAGTTTTATTCACCGTCACTGCGTCTATTGTATTGTTACCTGATATATTTAGTTGAGGATTATCTGATAATACGTAAACTTATGCCTGAACAGTAAGTCATATAACTAGATTAGTGCACATAGCAAAAACAAAACTAATTCAATTCCATTTCAATTTCTCTGAGAAATCGTCTTTAGAAATCGAAGTATTTAATTTTGCCTTGGGTCATTTTGTTAGCAATAGATCGGCTTCGGTTGTTCATGCAGACCTATTGTATCCCGTATTAGTGTAGTCACTGGATCATACACACATTCTCGGTCAGGTGCATACGGTCAGGTGTTCAGGTACAGTAGTGGTTAAGACGCTCGCTAATGCGGCCCGGGTTCGATACAAGGTTTCGTAAGTTCGACGGTACCGACTGTTGTTATTTATTGGGGTTTAGCGTCCCTTTAACTCATGTACATGTATATGTCACATCGAGATGGTGTCTGTTTGCGACAGTGCGCACTTACGGCAACTTTATACTGCTGTATAACTGAAATATCACACCGCAGACACATTGACATGAAACTTCACTCTGTCACATTATCCTGACATCGAGCCAACCAGTCCTCACCCTACCCAGTAATGTTGAGCGCTTAGCAGGGCGCCTTCATGATAACGTCTTAGGTTTGACGCGACCGGGATTTGATCCCACGACCTTGGATTCTAGCAATTGTCTACCAGCCCCCTAACCACTGGGCCACAGCGCTGGTAAGTTGGACAATACAGGATCGCCAATCTGAACACGTAGGTTTCCTCCGGGTTCTTCCAATCTGAACACGTGGGTTTCCTCCGGGTATTTCCAATATAAACACGTGGGTTTCCTCCGGGTACTTCCAATCTGAACACGTTGGTTTTCTCCGGGTACTTCCAATCTGAACCCACGGGCTTCCAATCTGAACACGATGGATTTCTCCGGGTACTTCCAATCTGAACACACGGGCTTCCAATCTGAACACGTGGGTTTCCTCCGGTTACTTCGGTCCCTCTTCCCACACAAACTTACCCCTTGCGCTACCATACGCCAAAGAGAGAGATTTCGATGTGAGATGTAAAACTGCGAGATATGATGATTTATCCACCTTCGACAAATTATGCTCCCTCGGGCTCGCGTGATTTCTCGAAATTTCAATAGCTTCAACCATTAAAAGTAATCAACCCATAGAAAAACCTTTTCGTTTTAAATTTTATAATTATATTATAAACAAAAAAACTTTGATCTTTCCCGTGCCGCTCTAAGAGTTTTCGTAGTGTAAACTTTTTAGATTTAATATTTTGACGCTGTTTTCTAGCTTGTAATACCACGTAACCGGGTGGAATATCCCTATCTTCCACACAAGAATATGAAAGAGTCCTAATACCTTTAATATATTGCTGACGACTTAACAACATACTATCTGCCATATTGTTTTTATGAACGAGCCTGTACAACGTTCAGAGTAATGAGAGTGAAATGGGTTTTGTCGTTTCTGATTTCATTTTTTTTTGAGCGATCGTCTGCTGATGACGGTTGATTCGTAGCTTGGCCTGGAATCATCGACGAGGTTCTCTCACACTATGGTGTCCCGTTAGGGCCAATCGCTCCTTCGCTCCTTCGACTTAAACGCCAAGGAGCGAAGACGCGAAGAAGCGAAGGAGCGTTTAGGTCGAAGGAGCGAAGGAGCTATAATCGAAACTTGGTCCACCATACCACACGGATTATCGGGTTTTTTTTGCCCTTATACAAATCTTTTTTAATTTTGGCGTGTTTCAGTCTACACTACTCAAAAATTGTTCTCCCTTTATATCGTATGCTATCTGATTTTATTGGGTTTTTTCAAATTGGATTGATTTACTTATAGGCAATTCTAAACTTTCAAACTCTTTGAAAATATAAGTAAAATCTACTTGGTGACAAAAGGATGCAATAAATGCCCTTTGCCGTGCACTATTTCACAAAATATATACTACGGAATGGTTTCCTCTTCAAGATACGTTTTAAGTGTAAACAGATTTTGTTTCGTATTCAGTTTACAACCATATATAACATTTATATAAATGCATTGATTCTGTCGCTTGACACAGCCAACGTATATTATGTTATAATAAAAGACCTGTCTTTATACATAGACCGTTAAAAATTCTTAACGATGACAAATTCATAATAAAAAATTAACTGGAATAAAAAATCCTTATAGAATTGACCGAAGGTGGCGAAAGATAAATGTAGTAGTTTAAAATTAATAAAAGACTTTACAACGACAGCGTGAGACCGGTTCTGAATTGTTTAACTTTCAGCTCGACATTCAAAGCATGTTAATAATGGCGAGCAATGCACCTTAGAATGGGAAAGTATTTCGTAATATATTAATAGAATAAGTAATAACGTGTCATAAAAGACCCCGCGATTGACAGAACTATAGAATTAGTATACCTTACACTATGTATATAGGGGATACGCCACAAATTAAAGTCACTATATAATCCTCGGTTGTTACCTACAAGCAGAAAAATACTCAAATTTTTTTTAAAATGCGTTTTTAGGAGGAACGACTTGTATTGTACTTACAAAGACATCTAACAGGAAAACTTGACAACTCTTTTTTACATAGGTTATGCGCGAAAATCTGAAATGACCGGAGCAGGAAAATTGGAAAGCACCGAAATCACTCTAAATTTAGCTTCGGGGATACCCAAAGAAATAGTTCCATACGCCGCTTCAAATTTGCAAATGTTATACAGAAGTCACTTCTTTACTATGAGAAAACCTTCCTGATTACAAATAAGTTCCTACTTGAGTTAATTTATCTATATAGTGCCATCTTAAAAGCACTTAGGAAATTCAAGTACTACTTTCTTATACAACCTTTTCATGATAAATAAATTTGTGGTATGCCCCCTAAATAAGAAGAAGAATTGATGATCCAAAATGTGGAAAGGAAAAAAAACAAATTGTTATGGAAATGTCTGCCGTAAGTTTCTGTTGCATTAAATACCTTTTTGTTTCAAAGAATGAAAACTAAACGAAAAGTTTGACAATTATTGTGGTAAACAGTTTATAAATACGGAAGTATGAGCAGTTTTGCATTACTTTTTTTCATCGACGCCAAATAGTTTTTGGGATACAAAAACATGTACAATGCAATAAAATATATCAAATTAGTTATATGAAAACTATCTAAGACGTCATGCAATGAAAAAGCAGGCACCCGTTGAATGTTCATTTTACGAAATACATATAATATGTTGTATACAAGTGCCAACAATAGGACGATCTGGAATAGACAGAAACTATGTAAAAAATAAAGTCGTGATTGTTAGCGAACACTTTATAATAAATACATACCTTCGAGTTGGCAACGATGGATGTTATACGTACTATATGTGAAAATAACAACGAAACTATTGTTTCTCCGTTTTTCTTGTTTTATTTTATTTTTTTCAAGTTTAAAATACTTTTGTGAGAGACAATTACTCCAAATATGACTACAACTAGAACAGGAAAGAATTGTACTTTGCAAAATACTTATATGAATATAATCTAATGCATTAAGGAGTCCACAATTTCTGACACAATGTCTCCAATTCGACCCATTAATGTCTTGTTTCCTTTGGAATAGAACATCTGATTCCGAGCGAAACACAGTGCAGCCTCAAAATCACAGTTACAGATGCCCTCCAAACACACATTATTGTCAACTGAAAATAGAAAACACAGTTACAGGTATTATAATCAAACACAAATCAGAGCAGTATCAGTGATAATCATAAGAAAGCGGGGGTTTTATTGGTGGGGGTGGGGTGGGGCTTTGATGGTTTAGTGGTGTTGTATTGCTTGTTGTTTTGTATTGTTTTTATTTGATGTTGTTGTTGTTTTCATTTGATGTTATTGTTGTGGTTTTTTATGTTGTTTTTATTTGATGTTGTTGTTGTTATTATTTGATGTTGTTGTTATTATTTGATGTTGTTGTTGTTGTTGTTGTTGTTGTTGTTGTTGTTGTTGGTTTTGTTGTTGTTGTTGTTGTTGTTGTTGTTGTTGTTGTTGTTGTTGTTGTTGTTGTTGTTGTTGTTGTTGTTG
>JAUMGZ010019653.1:0-20023 GCA_032359645.1 Pododesmus macrochisma | reverse complement strand
ATGACATAAGAAATTCAAACTATGACGTAGGGATAATGTCTGTAATTATATCAGAAACAGACTTGTCAAATCCCCCCGCTGTATCATGATGGCGGCCATAAAACTTCCTGAAAGCAGACCGAAGTCTGGGTAGTGTATAACCTTCAAAGAATGTCTATATCCAATATCGCGTAACTCTGCAAACGGTTCTCGACAAGTTTAAGTTTTGCGTAAATCTGTCAATCGGTTCCATACAGGAATTTTAAAAGGTCTCAGCCAATCATAAAACCATGGATCAATTTAAACAACGCCTGAAACAAATCTAAAAGGGGGCCGGCCATGCTCGGAATATATACATCAAGTAAATCTGTTGAGAATCTAATGAGCAACCAAAGTACCAATCAATGTTCGAAGGAGATAGGCCTAAAATGAATATATACATCTTCTCCAATTATTCCGATAAGTGAATAGTAAAAATGGCAATCTTTTAAAAGTAGATACATTGATGTTCTGATCAGAAACAATTTTTTTGGCTGCTATCTTATTCAATATTTATAGTTAAGGTTTATATGAAATGAAACACGATCCATTTGTTAAATTTATTATGAAAATGTATATTCTAAAACAAAATATGAAAAGAATATCAAAAATCAGTGAATAAGTATTTTAATAATAATATTATGCATTTGTTGGCATAAAATTTCACGATAATATAAGAAATCGTAATTATTTATATTATTCAAATTTAGGATAGCCATTTGATCAAAACTATAGATACCTGTATTTACCCCACATGCATGTGTGTGTGGAGTATTGACTTTATAATTGTCGGGCTTAATTACTCACTGCAGATGCGCTAATGTCGTATTAATGTTTGTGTCATCAATAGTTATTGTGACCTCCGGAGTTTGATCACTGTGTGTATAATGCCCTTCAGCTGAGAAATACATATTTGCATAACCACGAATCCCAATTTCCTGACCTGCGCTCACAATGTCTCCAAGTGACACAGTTCTCGACCCGTAAAAGTATATCGCAGATCTGTAATTGAGATTTACATTTAGCAAAAACAACAATTTATTTTCAAGCATTAATATTTCATAAAATTTTGATTGAACGTCTTTTAAAAGAAAATACCATGCAATACAGAAACTATTCGTGCAAATTGTAAACACGGAACATAAAAACACTATTCAAAAAATCAAGTTCTTGGAAAGGGACTATCCAAGGAAACGGGAATTGATGCTCACAAAAAAGAATACACATATTCAACTAAAAAGGATTTATCACAAACTTTATAAAACCTAGAAGTTAAATATGGCGTCTGCGGAAGGGTGATCGTTTGCTGCTTAAAGTGTGTTAACCGTCGTTATGCCTCGTGTGGAGTCTATATGTGGTCAACTTTAGCAATTGTAAATAAACTGAGACACACCACTAAAAATGTTAACGAACAGATGTTACCGACAGCTACGCAATCGTCACTAATAACATTTTATTTAAATACAAAGAATGACTGATTCAAAACATCAATCAATAAAAATTGAGAGGCAAGACCTGTCAGAAAGTTTAGATCTACTTCATAATAAAGCATAGGCCATCAACGTTCTATCTAAAGAAATATAACGACTACATTTGAACTATTAAGTTCGACCATCAACAGTTTATCAAAAGCAGTTTAACAATGTTTGGAAAAACTACATTTGAACTATTAGAAGGAAAAGCATATCAAATTCCCGTCCCAATAACAATAAGAACGATCAAATACAAAAGTGCAATCTGAGACATGCCTCCAATAAATATGATATTTATAAGAGAAAAGGGCCAATACTCTGAATGATACATCCTCGTCCCAAACTCCAGATCTTGCTTCGAAGCAGCCGTCGTTAATTGGCGCTATATGAAGAAAATTAATTTAGAATAGACATGACTTCGGTAAATCAAAGATACAGAGCCAAGGGTTGGAGGGGAAAATCATGATGGTTATGATATACAAAAACCATACATTAACAAACATACAAAACTGTCTTGCCACAATTTTAAAATTGCGCGTGGTCAAAACTGGAACGTGCAGTCAAAATAGTAATTATCCAATAGCTGATTCTGGATAAACCGGATACAGAAAAATACAAAGACATGCAAAAACGTGTTCCCTATATTACTTTTGCAATAGGAAACAACTTTAAACGTCAACGCATTGTGAGGCAAGATTAGGTTAAGCCATTGTAAAACACCGTATTTGAACCGTCTGTGCAAATATTCAATAATATTCCTGTCGCAATTAATAGAAACTATTCAGATCACAACCATGCAAACATATTCTTGTCAAATATTTATAGTAGAACTTTACAATAATTCCCTTGATTCAAATCGAGGATTATTCCGCGACGGGATCGCTAATTCGTTTTGTGTTTGGTTTATTACATGTACAGTTTGTAGACAATGGCAAAACAGACACTCTTTTAATGCGATCTAGAGGTGAAGCCAGGAGTCCCAAGAAGAACGTTTGCAAATATATCTGCTGCAGTGATGTCATTTGAAATGTTTTCTACATGTATGCTGATATTTTATTTGCTGATCTTTTTGTACTTGTGTTCATAATTGGAGATTTTAATACCTTAACAAGAGTCCCATGGGGCCTTAACGTCCATCTGGATTGGCATTCGAATATTTTTTTATCCTAGGGTCACTCCTTGAACAAACTGTGTTCTCTATGCCCTTAACTCACTACATACCGAAACATTAAGCTCCAGGCATTCTAGTTTATTAGAAGAAGATTTTTAAAGTTTTGTCAATCCCCCTTTTTGCCCCCTAGAGGCGCACCCTGGGGGCTAAGCCCCTTCATTCGAACAAATCTGAATCCCCTTCCCCTAGGGATACTCCCTACAAGGTTTTGATGAAATTGGTCCAGTGGTTTAGGAGAATAAGTTGTAAATGGTTAACATATTTGTTATAGTGTTGAACTTTGACCTCAAAACGCGTAACCTATTTTTGACCCAAAGGTCACGCCTTGAACAAACTTTGTTCTCTATGCCATAAGATTACAAAAAAAAACATTAAGCTCTAGGCCTTCTAGTTTATGAAAAGATTTTTTAAATTTTGTCAATTTTCCCCCCTTTTGGCCCCCTAGTGGTGCCCCTGGGGGCCAGCTCCCCCATTTGAACTAATCTGAATCCCCTTCCCCTAGGGATACTCCCTACCAAGTTTTGATTCAGTGGTTTAGGAGATGAAGTCGAAAATGTGAAAAGTTTACGACGGACGGACGAACGGACGGCGGACGCCGACGGACGACGGACGGGATTTGTATGAGAAAAGTCCACTTTGGACCTTCGGTCCAGATGAACTAAAAACGCATCCTTTATTTTATAAATTTCTAATAGATATATGTCATAGTGAAGAATAAAGGGTTAAGGTCTATTAAAAAATTGCAAACTGAATCAGGCCCAAATAGATATCATATCTATAAGAGGAAAGAACCAATACTCTGTGTGAGAGAAAGCTTGCCTCTTATTCCAGGTACCGGTCTACCTTTTATAGACTCTTTAGCTTCCATCTCTGTCATCAGACGCCCATGAGAAAATAAGTTTTGATTTAGGGTAGAAAAACCTCGATAATAAAGTACACACACTCAAAATACATCATAACAAGAAATAAATCATAAAGCAAAATAATCAAATGTATACAATAAATGTATAAAGAAAACATAACAAATCTCTGTTTGTTGGCGAATTGATGGTGTAAAGTACATTGACAGAAACGTAAGTATTCGAAAGATGCATTATTAATATAATACCTGACATCGAATGATCCTCCTAATGTTACTTGCAATGATCGCCAGTCAGAAAGATCAACATTGACGTTGGCATTTGCCCCAAATGTTTGAGTTGTTATAAGTGTTTTATTCAGCAGCATTCCAGCAATTGTCGGATACAAGACCATTTTTTCAAAAACAGGGAAAGATCTGTAACATAAATAAATGGTAAAATATGATAGTATACCCTTGAAATTGTGAAACAAGGTATACATGTATGTAGTTACATTTAGCTCTTACGAAGTCACATCAGAAATCGATGAGTTAATTTTGTTTAAATCCAACAATCATTCTTGATGAACACACCTTATTCAAAACTTTACAACTAAATATTGCTTTTGTACAATGGAAACAATGTATATTTATTGTCAAAACTCCATTGTTGTATAACGTGAAGACGACGGTCGCAGTCGACTATTTACCGTACTCTCGATATTTGTATTCCTTCCACCAACGTACGAAATGTGTCGTGTATATTTTCTTTTAGACGTGAAGATTCTTTTATTTCTCTAATGAGATTTAACACATCGCCAATTTCTACGTAGCACACTTCGTAACCTAAATAGGACAATAAACAAAACTTATTACTAAAGAGTATTCTTCATATATAGAATCAAAAGGTTTTTTATATAATATAAAAGCAATTTTCAACATGCCCCAAATAAATATAAGACATGGTATGTATAAGAAGAAAGACGAAGAGGTAATTATTTTTTGTTGCTGTTAAAGTAGATCAAATACAAATCATCTATGTATTAGTCGACAAAGAGTATTATTTTGAATTTATTTTTTATCACAAAAAGTTACTTCATTTAACTTCTAAAACTTGCGTAATGAATGCAGAACATAGGAGTATAGTAATATGAGTGTAAATCGTAGCATATTGTGAATTGAAAATAATAGTAGTAAGCAGCACATACAACAATTTCCCCTTCTTGTGATCACATTCGTTCATATATATGTACGAATGTCAACTGCAAATAATCTGCAATATCATATTATGTTTAAATCAAAACGTACCATAAATTTTCCACGATAGCAACCCGCCTATTTCTTCATATTTTGGATAATTTACTTTTTCGAATAAACTCTTCAGTCTGTCTTGTATTTCCCAATCAACAGTAAACATATCGTCATCTCTACCCTTAGTTTCCCTGCGTGGTGGGTGTAAAAGTAATTCCAAAATCTGGTATATATCCATTTCGTGTCCTTCCATAGATTTCATCAATGCTTCCAAACCTTAAATGCAAAAACACACAAAAATGGACTATAATTTTAAATTTAACACGAAATGATATTAACATATTATAGTTCAAATATAATCAAGGATTTAATGATGATGTTCATTGCATCATTAAATGTATTTGCATTTTGAATTTGTATAACAGAATTAATTATATACATAATTCTTATAATCAAAATTAATCAAGCATATTAATTTTTAAAAGATGTTGTCAAAATGTGAAAGAATTAATCAAGATGTAATGTGCAGAAAGCTGTAAATTCTGCTAAATAACTCTTTTATTCTGCCTCGCTACATGTAATTACTATGTGTTCGTCTTGCTAGTAAGTCCTTTTTAGTGTATACTTAAATTCAGTATAAAAAGAACATATTTAAATCATATATGATTAATGCAGCTTTAAACAATACTAATACTATACTGTTTCATAATTATCAAGGTCGATAAAATACTGTTTCATGATACTTATCAAGGTCGATGTAATACAGTTTCATTATTATCAAGGTCGATATAATACTGTTTCATACTTATCAAGGTCGATATAATTTACATTTTCATAAAGAGCAGTTATTAATCAACAGCAAAAATCTGCGGATAAAATTCAGCAGTATTTTATTTCTTTTTCTCTTTTTTTTTTATTCGGCATCTTCGCTTGGACCGACTAACTAACACATATTTATATCGCCAACAACGAACAATTAAAAAAAGATACTGCAGACTTTCTTATAGAGCTGGATATTTCAGTCAAAACTATAAAAATAGCACTATTTTCTTTGTTGTAATGGTCTCTTAAACATTAACCTCTTTTGATTGCTTTACTGTATTCTAAAAATGTATTTCTTTCTTTCAACAGACATCTGGTGATTATCAATAAGTATGCCTAAATTAAGAGCTACAGAACGGCAGTAGCACTATTACGTATAATGGGTATTACGACACTTAGATGGGATTGACGCTGACCGGTAACACAAACGCGTTGTATGCACCTGGATTTGTTTACAATTTCATAAGTAAAAAGTGCTTTACTCGATATTTTTATCATATATTATTTAACACTTGATTAATAATCCAGAATGTGGAATTATTGCAAAACAGCAAACGTTTTAGACTTATCAGAATACATGTAGCCATTCATGTTTAGCCCCGTACTTATCAGATAACCATTCATGTTTAATGTTTATGATTCCAACCATTTTGTTTTTTACTATTCTTATATTCAAATAAAATCCGGCAGTTGTAAATTGAGTTCATGTGCCATTTTTCGCACATCTTGGTTTATTAAGTGTGCTAAAAATAGTGGAATAGCAAAAGTAACAAGACATTTGGTTATTATACTGAAAAAAAAACTATTGTTTGCTTTACAAATTGTTTGTGGAATAGAAATATATTTTGAATTTTCGCCAATACATTTTTTTGTGTGTTTAATTCAGGTAATGTACAACATTTTTGATCAAGAAATAACATATAACAAGCCAACAATTTTAAGTATCAATATAAATGTAACCATCAATTTCCATTCCCAGTTCTAAGATGTCATATTTTTTGTCCGCAAAATAACTTATCCGAACAACACTTGCGTGTGCAGCATAACTTCCAGGACGATAAACCACGTCAAATTCAATTTGAAAGCCATAGTATTTCATCACAATAGGTAATCTGAAATAATTGAAATATTGAGTTTACATTATGTATCAACATCTAGCAATGAATAAAACATACAATTGTAAGGTAAGGGATAAATGAAAGTCCTGTAAACAACAATAGTTTCGTTAAATTCTTTTATTACACGATGTTAACTAAAACACTTGTTTTTACTTCATTTGCTATTGGTCACGTTTGATTGTCAAGAATAGAAATATAAACCCAACATGGTTGCACGTTTCGCTAAGCAAGATTACTCATTTTAATAATTCCAATTAAAACATAATTTCAGCAATTACAACTTATGTTGCAATGTCACGTAATTATGTTTTTGTTACTAAGGTATTTTTATTCACCATTGGCAAATTATTCAGAATATTATCAAAGCAATAAACTACCTGGACGCCATGTTCACACACATTATTTGCCTTTCTGTGGATAATATATCGATTGTTACTCGTTTGCTTGATATAATTGTTTAGCATTTAACGAAAATAAATAAAAAGCATGATATATTAATACATAATAGGTATTTAAAATAAATTGCGGATATGTATTCGATAACTTTACTTACTGTATATATCTAGAAAATTGCACATAGTGACTTTTGCCATACAGGTGACTGGAGGCTGATGGAAATCGACGCTCATCTGATTTCATGGCGTCCTCCCATAGCTGCCGTACACTATCAATACATAATGCATGTGTACTTGAAATAAATAAGTAGATACCACACTATCAATACATCAAACATATTAGCATATAAGCATATCAACCTCTTAACATCACGTTGTAGACTTCAAATTAATAGTGTGTATGCATACTTTATAATAAGTATCCTAGTTAATAGTTTAACTTAATCATGCACCATTGCGAGTTGAACATGCCGCCAATAAGTATAATATATAAACAAAAAGAAAGAACCAATACTGTATGTGAGATACCTCGTCCCGAATTCTAGGTCTAGTTCCGAATCATATTGTCTATTTATTAATTTGAATTTCATAATTAAAAGTAGAATAAATATTGGTTTTTGTTTTCAATGGTAACACTTACCTTTCGAGGTCTGGCTGGTCATTTTCTAGCATTCCTCTGACATACGACACCATATATGTCTTCATGTAATCCATTGACTCTGTGTGAAATTGATCGACAAGATCACGTACCAAATGTCGATTTGCTACTGCAACTAATGTGGAGAATATTCTAGTTCTCAATGCTGGTTCCCTTTCTACGTCAGTCAGTATTTCCAATAAATCTTCTTGTATGTTCCTTTCAATCGACATTTTTCTAAGTGACTATACAAAATATTTGAATAAAAATTAAATTTGATTGTGGTGATAACGTTTTTATTATGAAAGAAAATTTAACTCCGTTCATTGCGTTAAACGTTGTATATATTAGCAGACTATGTCCACGGTCTCGGATGAATAAAAGACTGTTGACGGCCTAAAAGAGGGCGTGCCTATAAACCTAGATATACACTATTGAAGTTTTTTTTTTTAATTAGAGATCTTTTCAAGAAATCTTAATAGTACATTTATATTGTAAATCATGTCAAAAACATATAAACAATACAATATAGAAATTAGGGAGCAGTCCGTTCCAGAATTTAAATTATAAACATATAGTTACTTTAGTAAATACTAAAATCCAAGACAATATTGTATATTTCTATGGACATGGGCAATTAAAAGAAAAACGTTGAACGCACATAGAAAAAAAACAAGAATACACTTATTAAGTTAAAAAGGAAACATTATGAACTTCTACTAAAACAACTAGACGCGAAACCAGGTGTTCGCAAAGGAGTGAGCGTTTCCTACTACACATGTGTCACCCGCCACAATGTTTTTGTCTCATTTCGGTATATAGCTCATTTCGGACTAGAAAGTATTGAAACGAATGATCAAAACTGTACCTTTTAGTGTAACTTGTTAATGTTAAATACTGCGCATACTAGTCCATAGCCATTATTTTGTTGAAAATTAAGTTAACAATGAAATCTGACTAAAATGATTTGAAATTAAAACAAGCAATAAACTAAAAATGTTTTATAATACTCTTTCTAGCCAATTAGATTTTCAATGCATTTCACGACGTAAGATTTAAGCTCAACATCTTAAGATGGAAGACATTTATGTTTAAACATAATGGTGTAATAATGGAAGAAATCACAGTACATAAATGTACACACAATGCCCCTAAAGAAATTTGAAAGAAAGTCCTGAACAAGTACAAAACCTTTGACATTTATTACGATAAAAATGTATACTATTGGAAAACCTAGTGCCACACATTAATGCCTTGTTTTGTATGTCGTTAACAGGTAGAACCAAATGTAGAATAGCATGGTTATGTGTTTCCACCTGTTTCCAGTAAGGCAACATACCCTTCAATTTCATTTCCTAGCCTGTAAAAACAGTTTAAGTTCTTTTTAATTTTACAATTCAAACCGTTTGCGAACTAGAATCTGCCTGAGGTAAGTCTCGAAAGTGAACATGGAGCTGATAATACTTTTTATATTAAAAAACAACATGTATTTAATCGTATAATTGGTTTAGAATTTGAAATGGTAAAACCAAATTCAAACAAAGTAAAACAAATCGACCACCATTCAACTCACAAAGGCTGCAGCAAGTTGAACAGCTTCTGGTAAAAACTTGTTGCCTATGCACTGTATTATTGAAGGCATAATGCGTTTGTCGACATTCGGGTTTGAATCAAACACAGTTTGAACTGCTCCACCAACATTACCAATAACCTAAATAGAAAAACAAGATGATCTATTTGAATGAGAACGTCAGATGAGATATACCTTTGTCCAGTTTCACAAACGAAAGTATCACACTCAAGCTAACGTTTCGATGAATAGTTGAATACTATTAAATGGTTTTGTATCATTAAATGTGATTTCCATTTTAAAAGTAAAATCACGAAATTGCAAGATTTTGTGAACATGGAAACAAACATTCGCTAATAATATGTAGAATATGTTAGACATCACTACTATAAACAATACATTTACCTTAAACATCAGAACAAGTTTATCCATTTCTTCTTTTTGAAGTTCCGTTGAAAGTGCTTCATTAAGTCCATCTCGACAGGATTCACCAAGACTTTGACGAATATGTAATAACGCCTGGAAAACTGGTGAATCCTCCTTCAATTAAATATTATTTATCTGGTGAAATTTAACATCATAAAGGATAATTAAAATATTCCTTACGTAATTTCATAGGCAACTTATTAGACACAAATAACTATTTTCCAGGCGAAAGGCCGTAAAATTCTTCATGATTTATTCATGTGACTGTTGTTTGATTGTATTTGTTTTTTGTTTTTTTGGGTTTTTTTACCTATCCTGATTATGTATTTTCAGATCTGTTTTAATGTTATACAACACATTTTGTTTTATGTACTACTAACGTACCTCAACGTGTGAACTTTGGTGTCCGATTGTTGCTTTGTTTATCATCACACTGAGTGGTAACCAGCAACTAAGTTTTCTATTGTCTCTGCATACTGCCTATATATACACATACAAATAGGCATATTATGTTAAATAAGTCAATACACATGTATTTAAAATACATTTATATAATAAATTGTTGTTATCAATATGTAGATTTTATATAACATACTGCTTATCAGAATTGTTTATGATTAATTTACACCTTAGACGGCAGATTATGTTTAACATCCAAATATACAATTATCAAAATATACTATGTAACAATTTCATTTTGTTGATTCTCAAAATGATGCTTAGTAATATCTAACCTTAATTGTTTACATATTTAATGCACACTCTAAAATATACAATGGTAAAACCACGCGATTTCAATGTTAATTCTGCGAAAAGCATCAATACTGTGTATGTCACTATATAAATATCATTAATCAGCAATTTAAGTATTGAATTAAATTTTCCTTACCAATAATCCTCTGATAACACTCAAGTCCGCATCGTGATACAATGCAAAATCATAGGTAAAAGTATACTGCATCATTTTAGAAATATGTCCTTCCTTAATTGCATACGTATATGCGTCTAAGCAGGCACTGCTACCACACGCCAATAGTCCATCAAAGAGGTAGTCTTCTTCTATTGCCTAGTGGTTATATAATAGTAATTGACGAAATATTTCTAAATTTTACAATTGTAGTAGCTAACTGTTAATAAAATCACTTATCGGGATTATTATTTGTATTGAACATTAACAGGAGCATGTATGCTGTACTTGCAAGTGTTTTATGTCTATTGTACATCTGCTAGCCTACTGATCGTTCATCAATCCAACATGTTTAAGCCACTGTTTCGCTTTATAGCTGCTCTACTACGTCAAATTTTCGTGTTACGAATTGTCTTTGGTAAATATGTACGTTTACATTTCTATGGAAAGTTGATGTTGGCGATAGGCTATTAGGATGATAAATTTTTAAAAGTATGTCTACATGTATGACTTCTTGGCTCATGCGGGAGGTTTAGGCGTCATTAATCGGATTAACTACATCGCCTGCTTTCGTATTTAGTGACCATCCTTGGTCGGTTTGCATGAATAACTTGTCTTGTGGATTATTGTGACGTCAATTTATCTCCTTTTTATTCCGTTGTTGAATTGTTTGTTGCTGCTATTGTTGGCTTGTTAATGTCTCTCGTTCTGTAAATTACACTCATCTTGTTTTTCAACACAAATAGTAAATACTACTCAAAATGGCTAGTTTCAAAGAGCCAGATATGGTCCGATTTAAGAACAATAAAAGAAAATAGACATATAATGTATATTGTGTATAGGTAATCAAAAAGTACAATAATATATCCCAATCAGAATTTAGAATGAACCCTTATAAAGTTTTGCCAATCTAGTGATCAAATTCGAAGGTTAAATAAAATTCTTTTTTGGGCGTATGAAATTTATGTAAGTATGGACCTGATGTTGGGCGTGACAGTTATTTTCGTTGCCATGACAACTCCACACACCCTCCATTGAATCCACTAGAGCATCTCTCCCTGATTTTCTTAGTATCCAGACAAGCGTGTGGAAAGACTGCGGTATAATCTGAACTCTTTGCAATGTGTAAAGAGAGACCAATCTATTTAACTGGTTGACGATGGCAGTACTACTAAAGGCAACATCTTCTTGCATCCCAATGTTTCTGATACGTTCATGGTCGTCAGTGTTAATAAGATATTCAAACATTAAACCAGTTGACCGTTTACTTGCCAAAGACCTGTTAATTGTCCATTGAGTTGTCGGTTGTACACTCTGAAGTGTCAAATCCTGACTGAAAAAAATAATGTGATAACACACTTTCTGTAATAAAATAACTTGGTAAATGAATTAAATAATTTCATATGGGTCCATTTTAATATTTCTGTGGTGATAGGAAATATGATTCCAATATAAAACAAATGTTAGAAAAAAGTATGTCCAAGTGACAGAAAACTCTAACGACAACAGTTAATGCGCTTGGACGTCTCCTCTTATTAAGAACAGACTTTCATAAGAATACGTTAAACATTCCTATTTGCATTGTATGTACAACTGAATGTAGTAAGTTAATACTTCCATATCATGACAAGACCAGTTCTATAGTATTGTTAGCTTTTGTCCTGCAATATAAGTAGGATTTTTTCTTTTCTAAATGCATGTCCATCTCGATTCTGTTGATAACGGTTGATTTTGGAGCATGACTTAAGTCAAGAACGGGGTCATCATTCATTTAGTTGGTTTGACTTCTTTTTAAATGCCCGTCTCTTTTCAGTATGGTAGTGAATTTTTGATGCAGCTATTGTTTGTTTGCCAATAACCTTTGTTTTGTTGGTCCTACTTCTTCTTGATCTATGTAACGTTGTGTACTTAAAGAATATAAAAAATAGTAAATACGAAAAACCAAGACGATATTTTAAAGCTGTAAGTCCATGAACATTGGCAACAAAAGGAAAACGTAGGACGCATAGAGAAAAAAAACTAAATATACTTTTATTAGCTAAAAAAGGAAACATTACGAACTTCTATTAAAAAACTAGAAGCAAAATCAGGTGCTCGCGATATGGTAAACGTTTTCTGCTACACGTGTCACCCGCCGCGAGGCTTCCGTGTCCTTCCGGTGTATCAGAGAAAGTATGCACAGGAGAACATTTTCACTTTTTATATATCATGCATCGATCAGTACATGAACACGAAAAACCTGAATGGTAAAACAAAACACATGGACGTGAACACACCAAGGACATGAATAGAAAAGAACATACACATATTAAACTTAAAAGGTATTGTCAAAATTTATATAAAAAAACTAGAAGAGAAACAACGTGTCCGCTAAGGAATGTGTCATGTGTCACCCGCCATACAGACTCCGTGTCAATTCGACAAGGCAACATAACCAGGTTAGTGAACCCCGTATCAGAGATGTTACATTTTAGTTGAATGCACACATTACTGGATTATAAGTATTTTTCTGTTGAAAAGGTTTCAATGACAACCCATTCCTCGTCGACAGAGATGACATTATAATTTACATGTAATACAGCACAATATTATAGGATTAATCTTATCAAAATCTGACAGACTGAATGAATAAACGAATAATCAAAGAACGAGGGTTCCGGAATGATGACTGCTTCACGCTATAAGCCGGTGAGGTGGGCATGTTGTTGCCTAATGTAGAAAATAACTATGGAATAACTACAGAAATCATGCTTGTCATAAAGTTTGGTAAAACAAAATTCATGTCGATTTCTATATGAAGGCCAAAGTATCAGGCAGAGGAATCAGTGTCAATTGTGTCTTTAATTGTGAGCTCATTGGAATAAATGCCATCCATGTAGTCACCTAAATGTGTAGAATTCCCTAATTGGACATCATCTTTAGAACAGAGTAGCCTTTGGGTATACTTTGTTTTGTACGGATAAAGAAATAGATCCACCAGTAAAGCAGCACAGTTAGTTTCCATACAAATTTTAATTGTTTGATGGAAAACTTGACCGCCAAATGTATTCCTGCGATTGTTCTTTTAACCCATAAAACATGAAATAAGAAATCTTTGAATCTGTATAGAGTATAGACGTCATATAATCATGATACGCACTGGTCCGTGAAAGAGAAAAAGTTGTTCTTATTTTTAACAGAATGTCCTTGTAGTAAATAACCTATGTGACTGACATCTTTATATACATGTATCTCTGTAGTCAGTGTAGTCCATTTCAGTTTGTTAATTGGTATAAGATACCTTAATTTCATGATATTATGTTAATATTCATAGCTATTTCAGTTAATAACAATCTCAGGAAATACACGTAATGTTAATTATATATTTACCTGATTTTTGTCATCGCTGCTGCGTAAATAGATCCATTAAAAGCAGTTGGAGTAAACACATCATGCTGGATACATTCTACCTCCTGGATGTTGTGTGCTTGATTTGTCTGGTAGCGACAGTCAATGGTAGATTTGTCAGGTGTTAACTGAAATAGAAATTTGATGTAACAAACCTGATTAGTTTAAATAAATGCAGCGCCAATTAATTAAATTGAAAGTGTTAACTTTGTAAAATATCACTCAAAGCGAAATATTTTTCAAAAGAGGGATTGTATAACCTGTGTACATTCATTTTGAAACTCGATTGAGCCAACATTCATTCAAGGGCTACACAAAACAGGAGTATCATCCTCACTATAGCACAATATACTGTCACTACATAGCAACCATTTTAATGACTATCTAGATCTATTTAGCCACCAAGGTTGACCTTAATGATATCACAGACTATAACTATTACGTATGACAATGTTTACAAAGTCTTCTCGAAAATATGGATGACGTGTTCACCATAAAAACAAATGTTGAAAAGGATGAAATGTTCTCCATTTTTCGGCATCCCAACTTTATTGTACATGTCAAAATTTAATCCCTCTATGAGAATATTTTTTCAATAGAAGTGTAATCTGAAACAGGGATACTGGCAGCCGAAGCTTGACTATTTTTCTAGCGGTTTGGAAAAATGACAATTAGACAATACAGAAACAAAACAAGCAATCTATTAAAACCGTGACAGCATTCTTATCATCGAATTATAAAACCATGGAGTTTATATTCGCACGTGATAGAAGAACGTCCTAATCTTCCAAAGCATTTCGTTTTACATTAGTTTTGAAGGTATTTCTGTACGTGTTAGTTTCTACGTGTTGATCTTTTAAGCAGGATGTCTCAAATTAAATTTGTGTTTACTGAAAGGAAAGTTAAGGGGGATTTTGCGAAACGTATTAAGTATACTGAACCTGAGTTTCTTCTTTTTCTTCATAACCACCATATGCTCTCTTGATAGAAGATCCCAAATTAACGTTATTAAAGTATATCCTTGGAGCCTTACATAGACTAATGTCACGATGTGTACGAACTTGACCATTTACATCAGTAGCATAGGTCGTTGGACAAACTCCAAAAATATCCTCCTATAAAGTATACAAGCAATATGATTGAAAAATAATTCAATTCTGTGTCCGTACTTCCTATTGGCTCACAAGGCGAAAATGGTGACATCACGACCGACACAACTTGATTTGTGGTCAATAAAAATACCCGAGCGGTGTTCAGACTGTACTAAAATTTCTGTTTCTCAGTTTGTTTTTATTAAAGATATTGTTGTTTAATTCAAAGTCTGCGTATGAAATTTGAGTTAAATGATAAGAAACAATTATTTCACGGCTCGTGAAGCGTGCTGACTCTTTTCTGTTCATGCATCGATTAATTAAGATCATTCCTTAAATATCAAACTTTTGAACTGAAATTGGTTATACCGTGATTAAAATAATCAGAAAGGAAATAGTTCACAAACGTATGCTTAATGATTGCTTTGTTTTTACTGTTTCATGCACACGTTCTCAAACCCTGAAACAAATACTTAGCAGGTGAATTTCTTTTATGTAAATTGTACATATTTTTTTTTTTTTGTATTATTATTTGCTTCTTTTCTAGTGAACTGTAATTAATGTTAATACACTTGATAAAACTTTCCCGTCCAAATTGGCAGACGTGTTCAACTGTATCGCAGATAGAATTCCTCTTTTTATGTTGACTGCATTCAGCGTGTCTGACTCTTCGGCGACAATACTTTCAGGAACTATCATCCCTTTGTTGAACTGGAAGTATAGTCGATTGCTGCCAAACAAAACATGGATTACTCATTATTGTAAATTTTGACGTAAGATACCCAATTGGACCAAATACATACAAGAAAGCACGACTGTTGTTTATTTCCTACTTTTAAAATTGTTATTGATTTTTATACCTATTTCTGAACAACACCAATCAAATGTATTCATTTGACCACTTTTGTCGTAGTGTTTTTATTTGTTACCTGGCAATTCCTCTTGTTTACTGCTATCTTCGCTATACTAACACTATAAACTATAGTTTTCGTCCCATTCAGATACAGTGCCGATTCTTGACATATACACATTCTACCTGCAATTGGTTTTCCACTTCGCTATACACACTTCTATCAATAACTGTTGCTAAAATTTACTATGTTTGAAGAATGCAGTTCACAAGATTCATCAGTCCTGTAAGTCATGTGATTTAGATCGTTACTTGTAGAATTGTTTAACATAAATATCATAAACCAATACGTGTTCCATATGTTATTCACAAATTAAATACGGTTTTACCCTTTGGTTAACAAGTGTTGACCGTTAATATGCCCTAATGCTTTTAAAATGTCCATTCAAACTTTTTAATGAGAGGCCTAAAGTAAGGTTATTGGACAAAATTGAACACGTGACAACCCCAAAAGTAGGTTGTGTCTATTGTAAGTGTATTCATGTGTCAAAGTTAAACTCTCTTCGGTCAATATCAAACGACAATAATAATACTTAATAATTGCACTAAAAAGTTTCGTAAAAATATCTTAAGATAGATACAAATGGTAAATATAAATGTATAAAATTATTTTGCAATCGATGCCAAGATATATGTGACTGATTTCGTATTTTCATGTCTAATACCTGTTTACCTCTGCGTCCATTCCGTCTTCTCAACACGATTAATAGGTTATTGCGCGTGGTTTTGGAATAGCATCTATGCATAATTTACGAGCCCGATGTTAACAGACTCACAGACGACCAAAAACAATCGACTATAGTTTGTTAATTAAGATAATATGAAAACCGGAAATGGCGCTATTGTACGTTTTTACATCATATCAATTGAATCACAGCAAGTCTGCATTTTTTTCAGATACCAAACTTTTTATACAAAAAAAGTAGATCCTATGTCTTTAAACGCCACTTCCATAACCAAATATACGTCGGCACACTGTTTCCCTCTTTGAGTAATATCTTGCACCCCATGTGAAGGATTTGCCATACACTTGTTTAACAAGAAGTGGTGCCATTACTTTGGAGCCGTTTTCACATAATGTCGTCAAACCGACTTAATCCTTACCTATTTATATACATGTTTATAACGATCAATTTGTGCTTCAGTTGTAAATCAATTAAAATAAGGTTTTAAGTAAAAGACATGTGTACATTTTGGTCTTATATGCGGTTTTTTTTTAACACGCCATGACATTAAGACATGGACAAACAAATATACAGATATCAATTCAACCAAAGTTTAGCAAAGACCCCTACTGACATTTGTCAAAATATTGCTACTAAACTTCGCATCCGGCAACTCCAGACGAATTTAAGTTTGGTTATTTGGCCGTTGTTGGCTTGTCAATGTCTTTCGCTATTTTGGTTCTATTCATCTTGGTTGCTGTTGTTGTTGTTGTTGTTGTTGTTGTTGTTGTTGTTGTTGTTGTTGTTGTTGTTGTTGTTGTTGTTGTTGTTGTTGATGTTGTTGTTGTTGTTGTTGTTGTTGTTGTTGTTGTTGTTGTTGTTGTTGTTGTTGTTGTTGTTGTTGTTGCAATGTATTTTCTCTTTTTAATGGAGTCATGTACCTTAGAAGTGAAGTTAATTCGTTTGACATGGACGGATCCTCCTCAACAGCTCCATTAGGACCTGGTTGACGCTGACGGACAATGCACGTAGATATCTACAAAAACAAATTATTATATCTGAAAACGAAATATTGTAACAAGTTCCGTTGATAGAAACATTATTCCTAATTGATATGATACACGTTTTGGCGTTATAATCTCATTTGAATTAATTTTTTCATTATTCTATTCTATTCTCGATGAAAAAAAAATGTTTCAATTTATCTTCATTCTTGAAATAGGAAATCAAGCTTTTGAATCACATTATTTTGAGTACTTGCATTTGAACGATCAAGTTGTTTCAAAACGTAGCGCCAACACTGGCGTGGAAACATGGGTTGGGACTTGATTGCTCAAATAACTAACAACATTTCAGAGATCATCTTCTTCAGTGATAGAAATTCAAAATGGCTGCCAATCGTAATTTTTTTTTACGTATATGACAAAAGAACTTCATTCATTATTGGTCCCTATTCACCGGTAGGGGACCAATAATCTTCGTTATTTTAGGGATAAAAAACGAATAACGAATTAGCAGAAGTCAACCAACACATACATGTATATGTTAAACTGTTTTTTTATCTTGAAAATATCTAGCTGGATAGGAATCGTTACACTAAGTGCACCGGGTTTGTAATAAAATGAAAATATATGTACACAACATACGCTTAGTGTAACAATTACACTAAGGGTAGTAACCGCAACCCTAAGTATAACAACAACCATTTTTGTAACACTAAGTGTTGCGGTTACGACCCCTCGTGTAACAAAAACTGATTTTGTTACACTAAGGTTGCGGTTGCTACTATTAGTGTAACAAATGTTACACTAAAGGTTTTTGTTACACTGAGGGTTGCCATAAAGCACACAAAGAGCTTCTGAAAGGTGCAAATCATATTCGTTTCTTGATTATTCAGATATAATCTTAATATCCAACAGATTAGCACTATATGTAGTGTTGATGCTCCATCTTTTTATCACTCGTTCTCGAGTTTACAATATCGGCTTGGCGAGAACTTACATACAATCATAACAGCTTGATTTTAGAAATCAACCTCCATGTTCATAAACTTAACAAAATAATGAGCAATCTTTACTTACATGGAGATACGCTTCACACTTCTTTGGAACGTTTATAAAAACCGCACATAGGATATTAAAACCGGATTTGGATTGACTGGTGCCATCATAGCTACTTTCTACTTTCGTTTCGTATTGATAGGTATAGATATTTCCCTCTTGAAACCAAGTTTCTGAAAAAAAGTTCTATGATTTTATGAATTTATAATGGAAGTATATCTTAGTTTTTAAAACAAAATGTTTCCAGTTGCTATTCTAATAAGTATACAATTAACATACGTAAATGTCGTTTACATGTAGTCGTTCTGTGGATGGGTAAGATTAACGTTTACACATTTTCGAGTAAATATCTATATCAATAGTAGAATAAGTACGCGGAAACTGTGTAATAAATGGGTGAACTTTTACCAATATCAAAATGTAAAAGGAAGGAATGACTTTATCGAAACACATCAATTTGATTTTCAAATTAAATTGTGTATCGTTGCTTTATTACTGTTAACGTATGGCAGACTGATTTAACATGTAATCATCGAACTAGGATATTTCCTTGTTAAATGAAATATTAACAGTACCAATGTTGTCTGTCATAATGTGATTATACCGCTATAATAACATTAGGTCACATGTTGCAATTATGGCGTCATATTGTCAAGAAAGGGGAGGGGATGTCAATAGAAATGTTAACGTGGGCCTTTTTTGTCCTCAGAAAATCAAAATTCACGAAATTAAAATGGTTTTAAGAGATGTATAGTAGAATGCCTATATTTCACTGTGTTGATTATTTTTGTTGCCATAGAGTTTGCAAATAAGTACAAATAGGGCTTGAAACTGGCCGAAATTCACGAAAAAGGCATTGTTTGCCAATTTCAGCAGTTTTACAGGTACACAAGTTCTTATTTGACATTGAGCTCCATAAGAAATATGCTCAATATTTCCATGATGTATAGAGTTTATAAAATGTTTAAAAATATGTAACATTTATGCATATTTCTCATGGAGCTCAATGTTGTTCAGCCTGTTAAAACAGCCAAACTTGGCAAAAAGCCATTTTTGCTAACTATTGCCAGTGTCATGAGCTATTTGTAACAATTTTCCCTATCATTCCAGTCTTAAATATAACTCATACGTTAAAATATAACCATTCTTCTATGCATCTACGAAAACCAATTTTATTTTTATGCATTTTGATTTTTGAATACCCTTTCATAGTTCTTGGGACGAAGTTAACTTTGCTATTGACCCCCCCCCCCCTCTCCCCCTTTTCCTTGGGAATTTCAACACT
>JAUMGZ010019542.1:0-20026 GCA_032359645.1 Pododesmus macrochisma | reverse complement strand
AACAGTCGGCTAGACCAACTACCACAAGACCACGTGATAAAGATATAACCGAGGCAAGTAGAGCATTTGCTACACTTGGAGCATATGCACAAGGAGAACTTTTGACCCTTTGGGGATGTTTATAGCATATGCTGTAATTTATAGCAAATACAGTAAATTGTAGCATAAGCACAATACTTTTTGCATTTGCTATATTTAAAACGTGCTTTTGCTACAAATATACAGCATAAGCGCATCTATATACTTTTGACCCTATCCGTACACCATCATATTTAAAGGATATTGTTGTGTATGCTTATTTGACCTAACATCTTCTCTATTTCTTTTCCTTCAAAACTTATTTCTACAAATAAGTAAATTTGTTTGATGTAACTGTCAAATACCATTTTTAGGAAGAAAAAACTTATTGGAAAGCTATTTGGAAACAATAATGAGATATGTATGACATCTGTCTGTGTTAATAAAGATGAATAAACCTGTGAAAATATATGTTTCATAATCTTAATGTAAGTCGAGAGTAAACATCTCCTCATATAAGTCTAAGATTCAGATATTCAAGTATTTATTTTGTTGGTGTTTTTTTTTTTTAAACTACTTCGTCTTTTACATCAAAAGAGCAATTCTATACGGCATTGCAATTCAGTGAATAGTATTTCAGCATTTTCTTTAAAAATTCCAAAGTTTTAGAACAATGGAATTCTTTAGTACATGTACATAGTAGTAAATATTTGTTGCTTTGGTTAGAAAGAGGTACAGAGATATCACATGAAAACAGAAGGTTGTAAATATCCAATGTTATGTAACAATGCTGTATTATCACCCAACATGGGGTAGACTGGCCCCTATAGCCTCACCAGGGGATAGTGAATTCCAGTGGTACAGTGAGGGGTGTTGATAGGATGTGTGGCTAGAATGTGGTCAGTCTGGACCAGTAGGAGACACAATATAACAACAGTGACATCTATCTTCTAGTGTGTGAAGGAACATCTGAAGGTTCTTAACAGGCAGAGCACAATGCATGCAGCTCTTTCTATGCTTTATAATTATGATATTTTTATAAGAAAATTAATATAAAAAATTAAAAAAAAAAAAAATTTCACTTGGATAAAAATTCAAAATTAAAGGCTATGTTTATTTTCTTTTGAATTTGACAGACATGTATATATCCGATTTTAAATATCTACAAATTTTGTAAATTCAACTTTCTACCAACAATTGAAACAAGACAGACCTGACATTAATAACTCAAAATGGAGTTATATTTCAATAACAACCTGACCATTGATCTTATAAAATGTTGTTACGACAAGTTATTGACTTGGTTGAAACAGGACGTTTTGAGTGAATCACAATTACAACACACAGAGACAGGAGCAGACAATTTGTCTCTAGTAAGCCAGGACATAATCTCTATATCATGTTTAATGGAAATCCCTATAATCCTTGTACACAGCTAGTCAACAGCCTTCTGATGTCATCTTATGTGATTAAAACTGTGTTAATAACCAAATTGGCTTAGTACAAAATGCTACCTATACAGAAACAAATAGGAAACAAATTCTAGTACAGCTTCTTAAGGTTATTAGCATTTTTACAATGAATTCTTAAAATCAAGTTTTGCAAATTGCCCTTGAATGTGTAAATGCAGTGTTAAACCCATTTTGAAATAGCAAAACAATTTAAAAGCTGAACCAAATTTTGTAGTAGAAAGTTATTTCAAAACAAAAATATAAATAATGACATATTGCCATTAGGAATATGGAGAAAACTTATATAGGCTTAGCCCGAACCAAATCTTGTAGTAGAAATTTATTTCAAAACAAAAAATTAAATAATGACATGTATATTGCCATTAGGAATATGGAGAAAACTTATATAGGCTTAGTCGGTTGTTTGATCATTTGTCTATGTATTTTTGATTTACATGTAAATGTATATGCTTATGTGTTCTTTATATTACATAATTACATGTATATAGGCATTAAATATTATGAAATTGAAGTTGAACCAAATGATAATTAGATTAAAATGCATATACTTTTTTAATTACAGCCCTTGGGATCACTGAGTTAAATGTTGAGAAATTTTCTCAACTGAATATGCCATATAAAATTATACAATTTTCTAAATTATTAAGAAATCCAAATCCAACTAAACACCACAATCATTCCTTGTTTTAAGAAGCTTCATAACACACAATGAAAGTTGGAGTCAACTCCTATGCCAATTTATTTCGTATTATTACAATTGTGATTGACAAGATTTTGGGTTAAAATAACCACAAAAAAGATAAAGACTCCATTAACCGATATGTAAAATATCAACCCTTATTGAGAGGTAAAAAATCTGCTGTAAAATTCAGATCATATTCAAATCATCAACAAAAAATGTTTGTTAAAGCTTATTGGCACATTGAATCAATTTGATAAGACAACAATGTACCTTTAGACAAATAAGAGCTGACATTTTGGTGAAATGTGCAAACAAATTTAGAAAATAACAGTATCTTTCAATACATTATTTTTGCATATTATTTCATACTTTGAATAATAAGAGTGTATTCACTGTATAATTTGCTCTTCAACTGTGTAATTACAATATACTGTTAGCTATCAGCTACTCTATTTCTTGAACAACTGAATGTCCAGTGGGCAGCCATTTCTTGGCATTTTGCAAAGGGTGACCATAAGGATTTTCCATTTAACTGAAAAAAGGTAGTTTTATTTAAAATAACTCCTATATTATATACATAATTTTTATTTGTAACAGAATTTATAAAATTTGTAACTTTGAAATATGTTTTGAGCTCACTCAACATTCATAACCAGGTAAAATATACATTGCATTTCCTGGCACCCCCTAGTGACCTCACCAAGCTGTGAGACTGTTTTGACTGGATAGCTTGAGGCCCTAAGCCAAGCCAAGCTGTTCCTACTAGAACCCAGTAAACAATAACATGATATTAAACCTGTGTAAGAACAGGCCCCTTAACTCTTTGTTCAGGGTGGAACAAGTTGGCCCCAGCAACATTCCACAGGTAAATGGCCACAACAAAAAGGTACCCAAGGTAGATGTTTTGGCCATTACTGACCATTGTTTACCTGCTAGATTGACCACTAATCTGAGTCATAGCTGACTGGAGTGGCAAGAATTACAAGTCTTTTGTGGCAGTTACACAATGAAAACAAAGGTCCTAATTTTTTGCCTGGTAAGAAGATCAAAAAGAGTAATTTGCTTGGACTTGTAAGGTGAGGTTACTACATGCTGGACAACAAAGTCACACTGGGTACATGCAACAGCACAGGGCAATTCTGCAGAGGGCAAACAAACTCTCAACAGGAAGGGTGAGTCTTTACATTTTGTATACTTTTTCTCTCTATATTTTAAAGCATGACTTAACATAGCAAAACAATTTTACTTTGAAGTTTTTTTATTACTATATGAAATATGCTAAAATATCATAGTTCTTTTTTCAACCATTTTTGATATGTTTGAAAAAATATTAAGATTTAATAGTGTTTTTGGTATCAATTTTTTTCTACACAACAATATTTTCCTTATGTTACAAAAAATATTTTTTATTCATTCATATTGGTATAAATTTGGTAACAACCACTTTGTACCATCAGTGAAGTAAATACCCTTATTAATTAATGCACTGGTACCATGTACATATAATTAGTTAATGAAATATAACTGCCTTCATAGTTACAGAGTTTTTCTTATTGAAGAAGTTGTTTGTTACTTCAGAATGCCATTGATTATTGATTTCAGTATAAATGTAAAAATCCAAACACTTTGCATTTTGTTCTATAAAAAGAAGACTAAACTTCTTTTCTTTTTCAAATTGTAAGATTGTTTAACTTAACTTTATAAAATAATAATAGTTTTAGTTTTATTAACAAAGATATTTTTTCAATAATAATCTTAAGCACAAAGTGAAAATGTGTAAGCAACTAGTGACAATCTATATTTCAAAGTTCTAAGTATCATCAAGATATTTTTATAAAAATGTTTTATGCAAAACAAAAACGTTCAGCATACATGTGAACTAAATAGAATTCTCTGTGAATTTTTATCTATTATATTATCTATCCAACGATTATTTCCCCAAAATATATTTTTATAACGACCCTAAAACAAATCTATAGCAATATCAAGCTTGATTAACCTGAACCAGTGTAAGCTAAGTTTACATGATCTATATATAAAGACATATCTTTGATGCCCCAGAGAGGTACAAATTGACTTTATTGCAGGACTTTATTGACAATGTGATTACCAAGATAACACACTGATTTACATGGTTACATCATGTTGGAATGCCTTTATTTATGTAACCATGACACACCTGATCTCATGTTTACCTGTGCTGTGTCACCTTTAATATCTTATGTAATACCTACTGCAATGTGTACAATAACAACTCTATAGGTGGGGCCAGTGGGGTCACCTACAGGGAATATTTTTCTATAAGAAAAAGGTATTTTTTCTTCTTACTACAGAGATTTGAGTACTTTAATACTTATAAAAAGGGCTATTCTAAACTATAATATATTTTTTGAGGATGTATTAAAAAAATAATTTAGATCTTTAATTATGAACAATTATTTTAAGACATAAAATGTATTAGAGAAAAAAAAGCTCAAATAAAATTTAACTTTACTGCAAATCAGTAAAATAATAAATATGACAACATAAGGTTAATAAATAAATAATTGTATTGTGTTGTTTCAATATCCCTCAGGGCACAGATTTATAACTTAAAACATATAATACTAAATCAGTCTGTAATTTTGTTGTTGTTGTTGTTTTTTTTTTTATCTTTTTTAACAATTCCTACATTCAATTGGTGCTTGAGTAAAAGATTATAATACTATGACATTCATTGGCAAGAAAGAAAACATTGGGCGGGTTATCAGCTGGTGTCTTGTTGTTGTCAGTTGCTATGGAACCTGCACCAACATGATGCCAGGCTGAGGACCTGTCAACTATCATCATCACTGGACAGATGCCATAATGATGTCAGAATATCATTCTCAAATATAACAAAATTGAAATCATACATATCAAAACCCTTATTTTAGTCTTAATTTTTTTTTAGACTAAAAAGCTTATTATAATGGTATCTTACACAATTCAGACTGACTTGATCGATAAAGAATCCCTGATTTAAGACACATTTAAACAAATAATCTTATGGAATACTCAAGTAATCAAAAATATTATGTTAAAGGTTTTTATGAAAAAAAGGTGAATTGTAAATACAGTATTAATGAAGGTAAAAGTATCTTGAACCCTAAAGATTGAGTTTTATCTAATTTAGTCTTCTCTATTTATAGATAACTGTAAATTTTGCTTCTGTAAATAATTATTTTTAATCTTAATTTGTCTGAAAGAGAAGCCTGTTCAATTTAACCATTTCTAAAATTATCCATCAAGAATGGGTTATTTCTTGACCAAAAACAACTCTGTCAATTCCCTTCCTGTGGCCCCATTGTCTACCAAAACAAGCATTCTATAGAACTTTACCTAAAGCACAATGCTAGTCACATGACAAAGCACCCAGGAAACTATTTCACCTTTGAGATAACAACAAATTGGTCTATGTAACAAAATGCCCAGGGGAAATAACTCCTTCTATTACACTCCCACACTTATTTACAAAAAAGATCTTAGAAAGACTTAAAAATATCTTACACCTTGTCTTGATAGTGTCAAAGTGGTTCTTTGATCTTTTATGTGATGTAATAGTTCTTCTGGCATGTTTTATATATCAAAAGACATGATACAGGTAAATTCATGGCAGAATGTCATACAATTTTAAAACAACAAAAAAAGGTAGACTTATGTAAATTGGTATTAATATGCATTTCTAGTGATTAATCTTAAGTGCTTTAGGAATTTCTTGATTATATGGTAAGATAAAGCTTAGATACATGTATGCCAGGAAGTCAGTAATTAAGTTTCCTATCTCAGTGTGTACGAGCTAATTAATGGCAACACAATTAGTCTGTCTCATTAATATTGCAGTATAAATCTGTCAAGGAACTACAGAATCAATCGATGACCACTTACTGAAAAAATGTCTTCACCACAAAAGTAAAAAGATGTAACAAGTGAATTATGTTAAGGAATTTTCTTCCTCAGATTTCTGAGTTATGTTGTATTACAAAAGTTACAACTTTTGTGTGCTTAGCTTCAATTAATATAATGAAATCAATTGACAGATTCCTTAAATATATTGCATTTCACTTGAACTTCTATTTTTTGTTGAATGAAAATCATGAATGTTATGTATAGCTACAGTGAAAAGAAGACTATTTTTACCCACAGTATGATTCAAGTTTTCTGTTGGTACCTAGAATTTGTGAGATGCTTTGTAATACACAGTAACAAGCACTTACAAATGCTGGGGACTGCAGCAAGCAATCCAACTAACATTGTAACATGTACCATTATAAAATACAGTGTGAGTCCTTCCAAATCCCTGAAAAAATATGATCTGTTACACTAGTGCAATAACTACTAAAACAATTTTGTAAACAAACTCAAAAATAATGTCTTGACTAGTGTTCTTCAACTACCCTAACATTTACCCCAAACTTTAATTGGCTTAGACAAAATGAAGCCTCACTGACCAATCAAATGGTGGCAACTAAGAACATCTAACTTTGCAACAATGTATTCAAAGTTCTCTGGATATTGTCCTCTGCGTCAAGTTAGGTGACAGGTACACAGAAATTTTCCTGCACCAATTTGATGCCGGAGGGACAAATCTCCATGATTCTCAACAAAAAAGAAGATTGCAAAATAAATATTATGAGCAGGTTGTCTCCCTTGAAATGCAGGCGACCTCTATGGCAGTGAGGGTCCCTAGCATCTCAGTGTGTGCTGATACATAGAACAGTCTGCACCAATGTGATGCCAGGTGACCTCTGCTGCTTCAACCTACTTCAGAAAAAACACTAGTGATGAAGAAACACTCTGTGTATATATATCCAACACCTATAAAATTCAAAATTTCAAACCGGTGGATTTGGATTTTTTTATTGATGACAAAATCAATCAGACACTATTCTACATATTATGGTTGCGTCTACAGGCTAAATCTTGACTTTGATTATTTTTCATCTCTTGACAACTCTGTCAACTTTGAGCCCTAGCATTTGTAATGTGCTAGTTATTCAAGTACACAAGCACTTATGTATGCTGGGGTTTAATGCTGGCACTAATCATCAATTGAACTTTTTTGAATCTTTTTCATCTAACCAATGAATGCTCAAAAAGTTCACAATCTCTTATAAGGATAGGCATAAACAGTGAAACAAGGACAAGAAGCCAACAGTATCTTATTTTATTCTAAATATACAACTGGGTCAAGTAAGGATTTAGAAATTGAACATCACATTACCGTTAAGTCCTTACTAGTGTTTACTTTGGAGACCCTAGTACTTTGACTCAAATTCTACAAATCACACACAACAATAAGTGAAAACAGCTTAACAAGGACAAAGAAGCGGTCAATATCTTTTATCAAAATTATACAAGTGGGTCTAGCTAGCATTTATAAATTGAAAACACAAGACTCCAGAACCTACTCCAATATCACTTGAGTCTTGCACAACAACAGATACTTTTGATTGGCATAATGTGTAGACACCAGCATTCAGAGGGGGTCATACACTACAGGATTACAGTTGCTACTGTCCCCACTATCTGTACTGTGGTGATGATGAAGAACAATTAGCACTTACAGATGCTGGGGGTGGTTACAGCATGTTCACAGTCATGTGTTATATTGTTGGCAGACACTAAGTCAGCTGGCAGGGTGGCTGATCAGGATCTTATGTAACCCCCACTCACAACAACAGTGTGGGGTGTAACTTGAACCAGCTGGACTGGGAAATGGCAGGCTCTAGATGGGGGTAAGTTATCAACACAAAAATGCAGAAAATATTAATCATGTTGAAGATAAATTTTGTATGAAATATTGATCTGAACTGAATAAATTCTGTTTGTATGTAAAAGATTTTGTTAAGAAAATGATTTCAGAAAATTGGGATTCTTTTCATCTGTAATTCAAATCTAAGGGAACCCACAACTTCCAGGACTCACTCATGCATGTTCTTAAGTTTGGTTAAGCTCAAATTTTTAATCAGAGTTTCATCACATAATACTGCTATATACAATATATTATCTTATAAATTTTCAGGTTGTTGCTGTCAATTTTTTGTTTATTTAAAATGAAGGAGCGAGGCTTTTTGTTATTTATTTTAAAAATACTTTAAATTATAAATGGTATTAAAAGTAAATCATTAAATTGGTATACAACTAGATAGTTTCTACAAAGGGGAGACAAGTCAATGTTCAATTTATATATATAGTGTCTTTATTGTTGTTGAGATTTAACCTAAATTATTTATTCAACCAAAAAGTGTAACTCTTCATTTTGAAGCAAAGTTGTAGAAAATCTTAAGTTGTTATAAACTTAGAGACTGAAAACATGGAAAAACGATGTAACCTCTTTGTACCCAAGTTCAATACTGCCATTATGACATCAGGAAGAAAGCAAAGTGAAAAACAGAAGTAAGACGTATGACTCAGTATTTTTTCCCAGGATATGTGATGCGCTAGTTCAACTTAAGACTAGCACTTACGTATGCTGGGGATCGAGTGAGTACACGACAACACCATCAGATTCAGCTACAGGAATGTTCACACAGAGACAGTGATCACATCTTTATTCTCTGATTTATAATACCTCAGCTGTTATATATGAGTTCTTAATTAAGCTCCTACATTTTGTATGAAGAAAAAACAGATTTTGTTTAAAAAAACATTTTTTGTTGGGGTCAAAACAAGGATTTGCATTTGATATCTATCATAGAGTTGAACTTAATCATGCCATGACTACTTTACAATGGAAAGCATTTATGTACTGAACATCTATTTCTGTATTTTATCTTAACACCATTCAGGTATTTAACCTCCTGAAACTATAATCCCATCCATCAGATAAGATTTTTAAGTATCCAGAATTGTCCCTTTTGTACAAAACACCTGCATTGTTTTACCTGTAGGGATTTTTAGAACTGCCAGTTGTCTGATGAGTGATTGAATTTTTGAATATTTGTCTTCGATAGATTTTCTCCTCCACAGTTCCACAGGTGATAAGTCTGTAGATGACGACATTGCTGCTCTGTCCGATACGAAACGCTCGGTCGACGGCTTGTTCATCAGTGGCAGGATTCCAGCTAGGATCAACTATTATAGCAACAATACCATTCAATTATCAGTACAATTCAGTACTGTCAGTCATATACTGTATGATATTTAATATAAATGAACAGATATAAACCCTATATAAATTAATTTTCTAAATAAACATAAACCAGGCATTGAGCAAGTTAAACCCCCAAAGCTTGGAATGTCAAATTAAACTTTTAAACTTTGTTAAAAGAAAACTTAATAAATTATTTCCTCTATTTAAATTACTTGTAGTATAATTTTCATTAAAATAATGAAATTAAATTTCTTTTATGAAAATAAAAATATATGATACACAATCTGTTAATAAATTAAAATTGAAATTTGGTTTAATATTTGAAACTTAAACAAAGTAATCTTATTTTATCTACAACAGTTGTAATATAAAACACTGATTGTATGTCAAAGTTTCACACATTCTGTATTTAACGCTAGATTAAATTAAAGTCTAACAAATGAGGTTCCATCACAACTTACAAATAATGACTCTGTCTGCTGCAGTTAGAGTAAGTCCAACACCGCCAACCTACAACAAATTACAAATATTCAAAAGTCTGAAAAATTTACTTGAATAACCAGCATCAGATAAACTTTTGAACATAAGATAAACTTCACAATCTTAGATAAACTTCAAATTTCAAATTAACTCAATATTTTTAACAACAGCAAAAATCTGGCAACATCAGACATATTTTACAACATCAGATAAATCTGGCAATATCAGATTTATTTCACAACTTCAGATAAATCTTGAAACATCAGATACATATGTCAACAACAGATATCTTATAACATAAGACAAATCTGGAAACGTCAGATATATTTCAGAACATTTGATAAATCTGGCAAACATCAGATATATTTTAAAACATAAGATAATTCTGGAAACATCAGATAAATCTGGCAACTTTGGATATTCTTAACAACATGATTTAAAAGATACAATTAGTCATCCTTAGATAAACTTAACAACATCAGATTAAGAACAAAGAAATAGCATAATAGTTTCTAAAATATTCAATATTGACAAAGATTTTCTTTTTATTATATATAAGTATGTTGAACTACAATTTTGTTCATTTCATACTTTGCATATTTAACATGGAATAACAAATAAAAATAAATTTTCTTACACAAAAGAAAGACAAAGGAACTTGAAACTTATTTTTCTCTGATTATATCAGAAATTGTAATATAATGTAATGTTTATTTCCTTTAGCAGTACAGCTCATAGGTATAAAATACAATCAATACAAATTTATACATTAATTTACAAATTTTGCAAGATGGCGGAGGCAGTAGGGCAGGCCACCTATCACAAATTTCCAATTTCTTGTAACATTGTGCAACTATAAAAGTAACTCATCACAAAGGGCACTGTTGAAAGTATGGTCTTATGAAAGATGAGTTTTTAAATCAAGCTACCAAATATAGCCAAAATTGAACCTCATTTTCATCAGTTATGGTAGGTCAACACCTGAACCAACCAAACTGGAACAAGTTTATTAAATATGCACACAAATACTTATCTTTGAAATGGACCCTTAGGTCAAATAAAATTAATGTTTAGTCTCTTAGGCCACTTTTTTGAAAAAATTAGTGAAGAAGGCAGTGTATTTTATTTTTTATTACTGAAAAAAATAATGAGGCAGATATGATTTTTTTTATTTTATTTCATTTCAAATTTGGTTTCGTTTTTTATTCCTCCATACAAACCACACATAACAACATTTCCAAAACAGGAAGTTTTTTATTTTAATATTGAAAGTTCAGTTCAGGTTTTAATGCATTTGTTTTTACTTCTTCGTTTTTTTTTTAGACTGTGGTGTTCCCACCACTTGTTTGCCCCTTTTGTTGCTTTTCTGATTCTGTCCTAAACAAACTTAACATTTTGGATAAGATCCCTCCTCGGCAATGAGGTTATCCCTCCCTCCACAATGATGGTATACATTCAGAAAAGCCGCAGAACTGAAATAGAGTACACAAAACAATGTTGTCAAAACTTCTTTATTGATACCCACAGTGGACTCATCCAAGTTTCTGTATTTATTGGAAACATCCCACTCGAGATAAAACTCACCATTTAAAATGGCTGTTTGTAATTATGCAATCGTAAAGGCATCACTGTATCTGTGTATAATATTCCATGGTAGAACTGATTTGGACTGGTGTGTTATGATCTTCACAGATAACAGCACCATTTTTATACCGGAAATTGTCTAAATTACGAAACCGACAAGTTTCGTAATTCTAAATTCAGAACCGACAAATTCAGAACTTCTATGCGGCGTTCACGTTTTTTTCTTCTTTTTTTTCTTTTTTCTTCATATTTTGGCCATAAAATGTGTTCATGTGAGCATAAAAGATGCATGTGGTGGTGCCCGAGGAACTGAACATTAATTTTATTTGGCCTTAGATCTATAATTAGAGTTAAATCACTAAATCTAACTAAAACTGAACCTCATTTATAAAAGTTATTGAGAGAAAACCAAACTGTTGACAGATGGATGGACGGAGGGCAAGAATGTTTATGATAGGGTGTCTTCATATTTTGAAATTTGGTCCCAAACAGGTTGAAATCATAAAGCATTAAAGAAAGAAGTTAATTTGGTTGTATTAAACTGTTATGCTATGTTTTGTGAAATATTGATACATTTCAGGAAGGCACTTAAATTCAGGTTTAATAGGTTAGGGTTATAGAAATATTTGTTCATGACCTAAAGGATTTATGTATGGCAGCCTATGGCTGCATTAATTCTATTCATGTCCTAAAAAATGTTGGTATGGTAGCCTATGGTTGCAGTAACATTTGTCCATGACCTTGTTGCAGTAGTATATGTTCATGCCTGATGAATGTAGGTATGGTAGCCTATGATTGCAGTGATATGTGTTTATGGCCTGATGAATGTAGGTATGGTAGCCTATGGTTGCAGTGATATTTGTTCATGGTCTGATGAATGTTGGTATGGCAGCCTATGGTTGCAGTGATATTTGTTCATGGCCTGATGAATGTATATAAGGTAGCCTATGGTTGCAGTGATATTTGTTCATGGCCTGATAAATGTATGTAAGGTAGCCTATGGTTGCAGTGATATTTGTTCATGGCCTGATGAATGTAGATATGGTAGCCTATGGTTGCAGTAATATTTGTCCATGTCATTGTTGCAGGAGTATTTGTTCATGGCCTGAGGAATGAAGGTATTGTAACCTATAGTTACAGTAATATTGTTCATGGTCTAAGGAATGTAAACCTGAGTTGTCAGTAGGAAGATGGAGTAGGATTGATCCTCCTGGAATTTATTTATTCTCTGATCTCTATCTGCCATGTGTGTTATTGTTCCATCTAGTCTCATGATCTTGTGACCCTGCAAGGATATAAAAGAATTAACTTCAGATAGGTCAATAAAATTAGAAGTTTTATTACATTCTGAGGTTAAGTAACTTTCTTTAATATGCAATTGTAATTTAATTTCAATATAAATATTTCAACTCTCTTCAATTTTTTCTAAATAGTGTTTCATAATGGATTTGATCACATAAATTAGCTAAGATTTTTAATCAAATTTTTCTCCTTCTGCAGGTGCCATGCAGGATTAGAATTTTTTTTAAAGTTACAGGCCACTCCCTTTTTGAGCAAGTGCTTTCAAAAATATACTTGCCCGAATCAAATATCTACTTGCCCAAATAAAAAAAAAAAGCTTGTTATTATTTCCGCACAATATTTATTACTTAACACCATGATCAGTTTTTTTTCTCAGGAATTGCGTATAGCTTTCTCCATTTTAATTTTTTATTTATTTTTATATGGATTGATCTTGACTCATGCATGCATATTGTTATATTAATTTCTCTCTTATACCACATTGTAATACCTCTTTACCATTCAAATTCTTCGAGCAATTTTGGATTTATTTTTCTCTTTCTATTTTTGTTCATATTTCTTTGAGCTTTGTTCATACATACTAGACGAACTGCTAGATTATTCACCAAAATATTTAAGCATGTTGAAAGACGCCATCTTGGCTTGGCTTTGGTTAGTAATCAAGTCAGTTCTAAGTGCATAAACAGTGTTGGGTATACATTTTTCATTTCAACCCCATTACAATCCACTAGTCAACAGGGCGAGTAATATATAAATTTACTCGTCCAAACAGATTTTTAAACCTGTACAAACCCCCAAATAGTCAAAACTTGCCCTAATGGTTACCTTATTACCAGAAAACTTAACTCAATAATACCTCTTCCTTCATAAGCTTCTCAATGATATCCAGCATTTTACGTGACTGAGAGAACACAAGTGTGCGATGACCTTCTCTTTTGAGCTGATTCAGCAGTAATATTATCACGGCAAGCTTCCCCGATTCATTGGTCAACACTTCATTGGGTATGTCATGTATCTGTGTAACAGCAGAAGTAAGACCTTCCTCTGTATCCAGTATGGAGTCATCCATTCTGCAAACATTTACCATGTGTTAATTTTGATTCTTAAATGAAGGATAATGCTTTATTGAAAACATAATAATTGGGTTTATGTCTTTATGAAACATTTTTGATAATACTGTCTGCTTGTAACAGTGAAAACTTAGGCAAACTTAATAGATTTCTGTCTCAAAGGAATATCATATAGCAGACACATTGACATGAAACCCCCAGTCACATTTTACTGACACTGGTTCAACCAGTTATTGCCATATCCTTCATTAATTGCCAGACGAAAGAAAGCTACAAAGCAACGTGCATAGGAAAACATTAATACAAGAATGTACTGAATCATCAACCGTTCCATAACTTTTATCAATGCGTGACTACACAATGTGTGCAATACCTCTCGAGAGTGAAAAGCTACAAGGAAAACAAGTGTGAATTTCAGAGTAACAATCAATATACTTTACATTATCCCCATAAACAAGTTCCTCCATTAATTATTTTAGGGTTTAGAAGAAAAGTTAAATTTAATGAATCTCTTAAAAAAGTCAACTTATTACAACCTTTCTTCTCCATCAAGTCCTAACTGTGCACAGGCTCTCTTAGACAGCAGTCTGGGGTGGTCACAAATTTTTTTCAGGACAGTCAAGGCTACCAATGGTGATCTCTTCGTCATCAGTAACTGTGAATAAAAATAAGTGTAATATTGTGATCCAATTTTTTTTTCAGACAATCTATACCACGTTGAAATTGGTAGTTTGTTTTGTTTTGAATTAAGGGCTTATTGTCCAATCAACAGTTAAGGTCATTTACGGATGTGCCAGTTTTACTGGCGGAGGAAACCGGAGTACCCAGAGTAAACCACTGACCTACGGCAAGTTACTGGCATTTTTCTCACACAAGGCCGCCCCGGACGGGAATGGAACCTAGGAGGTGAAAGGCTCTAATGATTACAAGTCGGAGAATTTACCCACTAGGCCACCGCGGCCCGAAATGGGTAGTTTGATGTCTTCAGCGTAAGGTAATGGCCATTAGAAGACGGGTCCCCAATCTATACCTGCATATTTAATCATAAATTTAGTCACAGGAAAGATACTGAATATAATTACAAACTAAGGGTGTTTCCAGAATTCATCATTTGGGAAGGTTGGAAGGCATTCATCAGAGACCCCATACGAAATGGGTAGTTTAGCGTCTTCAGTGACCTGTAGTGGCCATTAGAAGAAGGGTCCACAATCCATACCTGCATATTTAATCATAAATTTAGTCACAGGAAAGATACTGAATTTAATAACAAACTAAGGGTGGTTCCAGAATTCATCATTTGGGAAGGTAGGAAGGCATTCATCAGAGACCCCACAACCCATCAAATATTGAAGTAAATTTAATATCAGGAATACTAGGCTGGTAAAGTGTGAAACCAATGAAATCTAAATATAGGTGGCTTTAGGTGCCTCCCACCCTTCTAAAATGTGTGGTATTGGAGCATTCCAAATTTACAAACAAGCAAAGATAGAAATGTAAGTCAAAATGTGAACTAAATAAAAAAGTACAATTTACACCAATGTTGTATTAACTGTGACCTAATTGATATTTTCAAGGCAATTTGATGACTTTTATTGACACTATATGCACCAGCAAAGCAGAGATAAATTCCTACGCTCGTTTACTTAAACATTGATATTTTTTAAAATTTAAAATCATAGTTAAACTGTCATATAAAGCAGCTTTACAATTCATGTCATTTGGAAAGTTTTTTTTTTAAACAAAAAATGAAATCTGTTTACTCTGACATACCTCTTTAACAGAATCTAATTCAATGAAGTCTCTGTATATCTTCTGCTGGGTTGGAGTCAAAAACAGCCAAACAATGAAGTCATTCTTCCTTGTCATTGTAGGCATTCTGTAATGTCATACACACAAAAAAACAACTAACATTTTACAGGCTTATATTCTGAATATCAAAGAAACGCAAAATTCTGAAGAATCAAAACTTACAAAAAAAATTCTTTTTACTATCTACTTTTTTTTTAAAACCATTTCCATGTCACTACTGAATACACAAACGACAATAACTTAAGTTGGTATCTACTATAATGCAGATCTGGTGGATTAAAGATTTAAAGATTTGGATTCGCTCTCAAGATATCTGACAATATTTGAAAAGTCATAGATATTATTTAATGAAGATTAAAAATTGACATCTTTAAAAGTCAACCATCTGGATAGTGGAAACTGTAAAATTCATTATTACACAAGTTCTGCTTATTATGTCAAATTGCATAAATTATAATAAAGTGAAAAATAGAATGAAATGAAAAGATCTATGTCAAATGAAAGAATCTAATATGTCCACCTTATATTTGCCAGACATTACTGGTTTTAGATTCTATTTATCTGCTTACTTGACTTCTTTAACCTCCTCTTCCTCAGGTGACTTTTTCTCCTTGTTCCTTTTAGCGACCTCAGCTTTAGTTCTACGGAGGAAGTAGGGTGCTATCATGGTCTTCAGGGTCTCTGCCATTTCTATTCCAAGCTTCCGTTCACCAACAGTGGCATCCCTTTCCCTAGCCTTAATATGTCAAGGTATACATAGATATCACATATTATGCACTCTATAAAATTTTAACATCTTGTATTGTTATTTACATACTGGTAAATGTTAAATAGCAAAACATTTCCACAAAAATGCTTTTGTTTTTTTAATTGAGTTGTTTGTATTTCAACACATTTTATAGCCACTGGGATGCTGTCTGCTTGTAACATTGTGAAATCAGACTCCCTAGAAGATTATTAATCCCAGCACTGTCATGTTATACTGACACCAAGCTATATGCTATCCTAAAATGCTGATCAACAGACCATGCATTTACCTATTTTGAACACAAACAATGTGCTGTCTGTGTGAGCAAACATAGTCTACTTATTAGCAGATGGACAATTATACAGCCAGTTTGAAATTTGGAAAGGACCTGTTGATTTTACTGAAGTGGAGGTAATCTTTTTAATAAAGATGATCAAAAATCGTTAAATCCATATTCTTTCTTTTTAAACTAGAGCTCTGCATGTTGAACAGAGCCACCGCCAAGATGGCTTAATGCTAGCAATAGCAAATGTCACCCAGCCTCCCCCCTCCCCTTTTTCGTCCAGAGGCAATGTCCGCTATCATAGGTTAAACATATTGAACTGGAGCTGTCGCCAGGATGGCTAACTAATACCCCCCGCTTCCTCCAAGTTATATATTCCATGACATCAACATAAATTAATACCTTGAAAACAGTAGAACGAAAAAATTTTCCTTCATGCACATCTTCAAGGGGTGAACCATCATTGTGCGACGTTTGATTGAAATTCATTAAACATTGTAGGAATTGAACTTACGAGATTCACGACATGAAAATGTTAAAGTCAAATTATCTCCCCCTTGAAGTCAGAACGGAAATATTTTTCTTCCAGCACATCTTCATATGGTGTACTGTCTTTGGGTAAAATTTTATTGAAATCCATTTAATGGTGTAGGAGGAGTTGTGCTTACAAGATTCATAACCTGAAAATGCCAAAGTCTAATTATCTCCCCTTGAAGTTGTCAGAACGGAAATATTTTTTTCATGCACATCTTAATATGATATACATATATGATGACAGATGGACAAACAGGGCTTTATTTGCAGGGGGTATAACTATTGTTAAGAGCCACACTTATTTTTTTACTTTCTCTTACGTATGTGATATAAGCTGTAAAGATCCTATACTGTACTTACCCTGGTTATAGGGGTATCAAACTCCATCTTAAATGTTCTTGCTGTTCCTAACAAAGTCCCATCATGTACAAAGTCAAACAAAGACCACAACTCCTGCAAATAGAAATAGAATGAACATAGTTTTTGAACAAATTAAACCACTTCTTACACATCAATATTATGTTGCACAAAACATGCAGTTTATCCTCAAATATATTAAGTTTCACAAAAAGCTTAGGATGCGCACAGGTCGCTGCCCAGAACATCCTGGAGAGCAGTTTGTTACCAAGTGACGCGGATCAAGTTCCGGACAAGTTCTACCTGTGCCATGAAAAGAGAGTGTGTAGATTGGACAGCACTCGGCCAATTCATACCTCATAATGTAATCGAGAAATGGATTTAACAGTGACGTAATCAAAGATGGCGACGGCATGCTTTGGTCCATATAAATTTTCTAACTGTATGCAACATTGTGTACTTATTTTTCAACAAAATAATAGTGATATATTTATGACACACGCTTTTTTCCACGTATTAAAGATCATCTTATATCAGCGTCCACATTTTGAAATCACGATTTCCTGTCCCATTTCACTCTGAATGCTTAACTGTCTGGAACAACCCAGAACATGTTCAGAACAAGTGGTCTGTGCACACCCCTGGTTTATCAGTTGGTGTCAATGATAGGAAAACAAAATTAGTTTCTCAGTACTGGTGTATGCTATCTTAAGAAGCTTCTTTGGAATTTTCCTACCAAGTTGGAGAACAATAGGGTTATTGCCATGATAGCTATCATTTTAAAGGCATGTGTTAAATAGAAAGTTGCACTGATCAATAAAGATTTTTACATTCCTGATGCTTGTATCCATAATAAATTCTCTATTTCACTTAGGTGCCACTTAGATACATTTTCTCTTAAATGAAGCAAACATTGTTTGTTTTTTAGCTTTGTCTGGAATTGATTATAGATAATATAGAAATTTTGAAATTGTTCCAGAATGCAAAATATCATGACACTGCAGAAGTATGAAAATATGAAGGATTTTAAAAGATATCGGAAAAGACAGGGTAGATAAACTTGACAGTTTTCACACCATAGTTCCTAATTAACACACTAATACACACTAAATTTATTCCAGTTTAAATATACAAGCGTTGTACTGACCCTAAGATTGTTCTGTATTGGAGTTCCTGTCAAGATGATTCTATTCCTGGCACCAATGGCATGCACTCCTTTTGTCGTTTTTGTGGGGTTTTTAATCTTGTGTCCCTCATCTAAGATCATGTAATCCTGTAAAGCGAACATTTAATCTCTTTATGCTATTTGCTTTTATTTGGTTTTGTCATAATGAAGTTTATGTCCCTTCAACTCATATTGGGACAATGTATGGTAAAGATAGTGTAGAATAATGGCAACTTAAAAGTACTATCTCACTAAAATATCATGTCACAGACACGTGGACATGATACTTCACTCTGTCACATAACCCTTAAACTGAGCCAACTGGTCCTTCTCCTACCCAAATTCTGACTGCTTAGTTAGGAATGAGATTACCTAATTTTAACCTGTGTAACTCTCTCACTAAGGGAATACTCCTCCACTGACGTACTGTGGCAGTGAATTATGTTACTTGAAAATATATCATTTATACTTAATTTAAGTATCTTGTGTTAAAAGCATTATTCCAAAAGTTGTCCCATACATATGACTATCTAGACTTATATTATGTTTAAGTGCATTTAAAGTGCATTTAAAGTGTATTCAATTGTTTAATTTTTTTGCACCGTCAGTGTTTCTTGATAAGAAGATATAATGAGTGTTGACCCAATAGAAAAAAGAAACACACCGGTACTTAAATTTGTCAATGAATGTTACTATTTTCTAGTATAGATGTTATTTCACACATACTGTTGACTGTTAATGATCCACAAAGAGACTATAAACTGAAGATATCCAAGACATTTATACTTCAAATATGTAGCTTACCATCTTAACTCTATGCCATCTTTTTCACTCAGGAATTCCTAGTTGGTACCAATAACTTTGGCAATAAGTAAATAATCAATAAGCCTCATCTTTTTGTACCATACATGAATTTTCTGCTATCCTTACTCAGTAGTTCCAAGTTGGTAAGAAAGAGTCCAAATTACAATCACCCATCTTCTGTACCTCACACAAACTCAACTTACCCATTTAAACTCTCTACCATCTTGTTCACTCAGGAGTTCCCAGCTGGTTACAATCAGTCCATACGATGTCAGACACACTCCTCCTCTCCTCTGTACCTTGCTCAGAGCTCGTTCCTTCTCTTTTTTACTGCTTCCGTGGTAAGCTGTAACTCGTATACCGGGAGCCCTGAGTAATTTAATTTAAATGTTGAACAAGAGCTGTTGGAGAACAGCATAGCTCGCCTATTAAAAGCATTTTTTAAATGAGTGTGAATTGTAATGGGGTCATTACACGATGTCCCATCTTAGATAATGGATCCAAAAAAATTACATATCTGTGGTTGATGTCAGTGTAGTTATACATCTGAGTACCAAATTTAGTCAAAATCAGGCAATATCTAAATTTTGACATATCAAAGGCT
>JAUMGZ010019431.1:0-20032 GCA_032359645.1 Pododesmus macrochisma | reverse complement strand
TTCCCTAGTATTCTGTGTAGCACCAGCACTTGAGTTCCCCTAGTATTCTGTGTAGTGCCAGTACTTGAGTTTCCCTAGTATTCTGTGTAGCGCCAGTACTTGAGTTCCCCCAGTATTCTGTGTAGCACCAGTACCTGAGTTCCCCCAGTATTCTGTGTAGCACCAGTACTTGAGTTCCCCCAGTATTCTGTGTAGCGTGCCCTGGTGATTATACACTGGAGTATTTGCTACAGTCACACTTTCCACCCCCACATTGCTGCATTGCGCCATTTCTCCATCTTTTCTTTTTTAGTAGCAAAAACACAGTTTTTTCATAAATGTTATTGCGTTTTTACCAGATGGTTTCACACTTCCTACTCACAGATTGTGATAAAATCATTCAGAACTGACATGTCATTTCTTTCTTGCCTAATTTTGATTGATACCATGTACATTTTGTTGCAGGAGGTAAATTTTTTCGAAATGTTGTACCGGGTAATGTTTTTTCTTTTCTTTATCGCACCATCACAACATAAGAATTTGTTTTATATATTGTTTCCTTGGTTACTTAGTACAAATTGAAACTGTTTCAGACTTTTTAATGATAAAAGTGTATAATATGTAGTAAGGAAATTTAAATTGTTAGATATTTTAGTCTTTTGACAGATTTTGTAGTGATTTATAATTACTTTTACTTGAATCACAGTTCAATGTTTATTATAAATCTTTTTGTTAAGGTTCTTCCACTAATGCTTTAATTTTTTCTTCGAAATCCCCAGACATCAAGGATAACTCTCACTCTGATCTTTGATATTGACACCAATGCTATAAAAGTGTTAAAATGAACCTATCAGATGGGACAAACCTAATGGACAAAAGATAATGGATACATGATGGTGCTTGGTCTAGCTATACCATGCTGTAACTTGCAATCTTGCAATTTAACTGGGGTGAGGAAATGACCATGACCATTCAATTTTAGGAATTCTTTGACCAGTGACTAGTTCATTACTTGACTATTTATCTCCCATGTGGTGGAATGACCATCCTACACTTGTTATATAGTGGTAATGTTTCCCTGGAGGGTGTGACCATCATCAGGGTAATAAAGTATGACCTCCTACACAGATGGTATGCAGTGCTAATGAGGTGACCTATATATGTACTGGTCATCATAAGAATGCTACATCAGCATCTCATAGCACTGGTCAGAAGACATGATCACAGGTGGTTTGTACAAAAATGAAGCATGATAATTTTGACTGTTTATCAGATATTCTCAATACAAGATCAAAGGAAGTTTGCTTATAGTTTTCACTTTTTGTCTTGTTGAATAGAAAAAGAGTCTTCTCTTAGTTTAACATGAATATAATGTCAAAACATCAACTGGCATAAACATGTAGTCAACATATTTTTGTTGTTTTTCTGTATACTGGTCATTGAAAATTTGCAAGCATAACATATATCACCTTGAAGGAAAGTCAAAATACACAAAAGCTCAGGTAGAGGTACACCCAAAGCATAAACATTTAGAAAATATGAAGAAAAAACCCAGATATGAATCATGACCCCAAAAGTTTGCAAAAACAGGAGAATTGGACAATTTAGAAGTTATGACTAATCACTGTATAGTGTAGATTCTGGTGTCTTCATTTCAAGGTTCAAGGTTCAGGATGAAACTTTAAGACATGTTTTAAATTGTTTATTTCTATCATTAACTGTACAAAAAGCATGCTCACTCCACACTTTAGTCTCCATTCGATTCTTGTTACTATGTGAACTACAGCAGGATGGACAGTTGAAGCTAGAGTGAGAAGGTCAGGGTCATTACACTTAGTGCATTTACAGATGTATCTTCCTGCTGTTGTTTAAACAATGCATTCTGCAGGTTCTAATGGAAACACCTGGAGAGTGGTCTTACTTACTACAAGTACTTAAACACCTGGAGAATTGCATTACTACATGTACTTAAACACCTGGAGAATTGCATTACTACATGTACTTAAACACCTGGAGAATTGCATTTCTTCATTTACTTGCCAATTTACAAGACTACAATTGCAAGACTTGTACGTGGAACTTCTAAATACCAATTAATGTTACATGTTTAATTTCAATGCCAAGAGGATAGGAGAATGGTAATAGCAAATATTTAAGAACACTTATAGGCTTGCATTTTGCAGAGTTATTGCCCTTTATATATACATAAATAGAACTTGTAATTAGTAGAATTTAACTAAAATTATACTAATGTCATCGCTGGAAATTTTGAATTAATTTCAATTTGTGACTGGTTATTTTTGTTCAAATTGAATATAAAGACTATTAATGTATGATGAATTCTTTGCATATGTATATAGAATTCTAGACGGACAATCTTAAAATGAAATGCCTGCATGATAACTTGATAATTTGACACCTGATAGTAAGTAAGTGTTTTGAGTGCACCTGCTATCCATTGCACCACTGAGGCTGATGGATGTAACACAAACATTCTTATTCATTACTGTAACATTTGGAATGGTGTTAAGCAGTTGCTAGATTTAAGAAATATTTTAAAATATTAATGTTGAAATTTTTTTTTTTAACTGGGAATGAGATTTCGTTGACAAACTATTAGTTTACAGTGTACATGTTTTAATTCATGTCTGCACACTTGAAGCATATAATGCTTGAATAAACTGTGATTATCAAGGCTATTAAACTCTTTTAAAAAAATTAAGCAAAAGTTTCAATATTCCGATTAGAGAATTTATACAAGTGCTGTGAATTAGTCAGAATGATTTTCTGTAGAAATGCTACCCACCTACTTAAACACTTGGTGATAATGTTTGTGATTTAGCACAGCATGGATGTAGCTACTCATAAAACCAATTAAAAACTTTATACAAGAGAATACCCAGTCAGAGGCAGTAAACAACATCATATTTGATCACATCGTTTCATAAATTTAAGTTTTTAATTTCTTCACTGCAGGTTTCCTGCTGTGACTGTTGAAATACTTGGAAGTCTTTGGATCAGTGCAGCCATTACGACATTAGTTCATTCTCTGATTTGTCTCAAACCTGTCGTGTCTTCAAAGTTTTGGTACCACATTTCTTAATGTCTGGCATTGCAAAATTTCCCATGAAAAATTTCAGTGAATAAAGTTTAGAAAAAAAATATAAATTCTTATCTAAAAGTTAAATTGTATTAAAAAAGATAAAATAGCACAGAACATTGACTGTAGAGTTGATATCATGAAAATTGAATGGGAAAAGTGGGCAATTCAAAGGGGGTTAATTTGTATAGGTCGCTGTTACAAAGTTATAAAAGATGTCTTATTGAGATGGAATATCATGCCCTCTAGCATTTAATAGTTTAGCATAAAAAGTAGCATATGTTCCACAGTAAAGGGATGAATGAAAGGTTTTGTGGAAAAAAAAATAAAGAATAAAAAATAAAATAACTGTAGCTACCAGGTGCATTCCAAGCAAAGATGTATGATTCAAATTGATAACAAACTATGACATATGTATAATTTCTGTCGGAGAGTTGAGATTGTTGTCTTTTCCAGAATAAACTAAATGAAATAGAGCTACATAATAAAATTCTTTCAACACTTTATCCATAAAACATAAATGTGTTACACAGAACTTGTCTCAAATAGAATGTGTATGCTTACATAAAATCATCCTTTCATTTTTTGGTACTGGCTGGATCAAATCAAGACTTAAAAAGTATCAACATTGATTGGGTTCTTAGTATGCACACTGACTGGGGTCTTCAGTGTCCACATTGACTGGGGTCTTCAGTGTTCACATTGACTGGGGTCTTCAGTGTCCACATTGACTGGGGTCTTCAGAGTCCATATTGACTGGGGTCTTCAGTGTCCATATTGACTGGGGTCTTCAGAGTCCATATTGACTGGGGTCTTCAGTGTCCATATTGACTGGGTCTTCGGTGTCCAAATTGACATGGGTCTTCTTGTCCACATTGACTGGGTCTTCAGTGTCCACATTGACTGGGGTCTTCAGTGTCCACATTGACTGGGGTCTTCAGTGTCCACATTGACATGGGCCTTCAATGTCCACATTGACTGAGTCTTCAGTGTCCACATTGACATGGGCCTTCAATGTCCACATTGACTGGGGTCTTCAGTGGCCACATTGACTGGGGTCCTCAGTGTCTACATTGACTGGGGTCTTCAGTGTCCACATTGACTGAGTCTTCAGTGTCCACATTGACTGGGCCTTCAATGTCCACATTGACTGGGGTCTTCAGTGGCCACATTGACTTGGGTCTTCAGTGTCCACATTGACTTGGGTCTTCAGTGTCCACATTGACTGGGGTCTTCAGTGTCCACATTGACTGGGGTCTTCAGTGTCCACATTGACTGGGTCTTCAGTGTCCACATTGACTGGGTCCTCAATGTTCACATTAAATGTGTCTTCAGTGTTCACATTGACTGGGTAGTACTGCCAGAATGGTGCATAAATGATGGGGTAATGCAAAAAGGATGTTTAATGTTCAATTCCATTAGAAAACTTCAAATTTTTAGAGTTTTTGAGCACAAATGGAACTTAAGTTGATACGAAAAGTAAATTGAATGTTTAAGTAAGTCTATGTTCCATATGGTGGCCTACTATGGTGACCAACTGTCCAAATTTAAAGGTCAAAATGTATATGGTTCCCATATAGATTGCCAAAATACAGCCTATACATATAATCTGTCTATGAAATCCTGATATCATTATACATACAATAATTCAGCCATATCTGTGTCATCATTCTGAAATGTTTAATGTTCTGAACAGTTTACGAGAACATTTTATTTTTCCCGAAAACACAAAACAATGACGGTAAAAACTTTTTTGTATGACCTAGAAACAGTTTAAGGTATCGTAAAAGTTATTTCTGTGGGCCTCTTATAAGATTAAGGTGTCACTTTCTGTCAATAAAAACTACCACGTATCCATTAAACACTTGGAAGAACTAGTTTTCTCGATGACATCTTGACTATAGATAATGTATAGTCTTTATGTTTACCAATGATCTAGAAGTAATATGATTTCAAACTGACATATTTAAATTATCTGCTCCGTCTGCCTTTAACTATACTGATCGGAGCAGACTTGCATTTAAACATTGTCGTGTTGTTACAAGGTATTGTAACACTTTGGTGTGTATAAATGTCAAGTCTTAGTTTGTTTTAAGGTATACCACTATGTACACATTTACAACATAAAAACTTTTTTATGTAATGTACAAATCTTTTGTGTAAATAGATAGTGATTTGTGGGTGTTACATGGTTTGATGTTTATCATTGGGGTTATATGACCTTTTCTTCCATGTATTCCCACATTACCAGTTTTACATGGCCACCCACAGTTCATTTCTCAAATATTTCTCCAAAAGATTAGACTTTTGATATTTTCTCTAGCTAACTTGTATAAAAAACAAAGAAATTTCTCTTTTTCTATCTTGGAAACATCCCATTGCTTTTTCCTCACATTGACAGCACTAATTAGACCTTGAACATTGTTAGAAGCAGCATGTATAACATCCAGGCACGCATTTCTATTGATTCAAGGTGACAACTCTCGATGTCAAAAGTCTGGGAAAAAATCCAGAAATTGCTTTTTACATTTCGATATGAAAGTTTTTACTAATGGACTCCAAACAGTTGTATTCTTGTCATTCTATGGTTGGCACTAAACGACCATCTTGTTGATGAATATGACTTCACATCATTTTGATTAATTAATTGAAATATGAAGTGTATATTGAAGCATTGCCATTGAATCTGTAAGGTTTCTCATCAATACTGCTCACTGACATAGCAGGGATTCCTGAAATTATTTTGAAATCAATAGCTCAACTTATATTGTCTCCTGAAGTTACGATGTAGAAAGTCAAATGACACGGCATACTTAGCTGATATTTCTAACATATCAGAAGTATTAAAGAGTTGATAACATGCACACACAGAATGACAATATTCCTTACAGGATTTAAGTAGGCTTAAACATATTAATTATGATATACATGTAGAATGTGTTGCATTGTTTCCATGTTTATACAGGAGATCTGTGGTATATTTAGTTTGTTGTGCAAACATTAACTGGTAGCTTTCTTATTCTGATTGTTGACATAGTTTGTGTTCTGCAGCTGAAGAACAATCCAGAGACTTATTGTATCACCTTCAGAGAAATTGTTTGCTTTCTCTAATTCACATGAGCAGTAATCCTTGAAGGGAATTAACAATTCACAGTTGGTTCTAATGGAAACTGGAAACATCAACTTAAAAAAATTTAATTTCTGCCTAAAATCTAATTTCTCATAAAAATTGTGATATTGCTACATTCCCATTAGATTTGTAGATGCAGGTGTGTGAATGTTAATTGAATTTACTAGAGAATTGTAATGAAGTTAAATCTTGTTCTAGTGTCTGCATCATCCTAATATATTTGAAGAAAAAAGTAATTCAATATTTACTTCCTCTAAATAAAAGTAGATACCTATGTACAAAAGTCAATACCTATCTAACAATTCTAACATCAGTGGAATGTTTTCATATATTTTCTAAGTATGTGTGAATGGTTAAAAATTACCTAAGGACTAATACTTTTAAGGATGTGCGTCTGCACTATATTTAGCCATGTGTATAACTTAATTTAAAAACAAAACACAAGCAAATTATATGGAAACTAAATGTGGACAAGTTGTGCACCAATTTGCTGATCAACAGTGAGAGAATTTTCTTTATTTAGTTAGTATTTGTTTGTTTGTTTTATTGGGGTTTAATGTCCCTTCAACTCATGTTTAGGTCCTATCGAGATTGTGACTGCTTGTTACAGTGCACACTAATGTCGACTTTATAGTGCTGTCTCACAGAAATATCACACCACAGACACATTGACATGATTCTTCACTCGGTCGCTTTGTCCTGACACCAAGCCAACCAGTCCTCTTACGCAGAAATTTTGAGCGCTTAGCAGGGAGCAAGAAGATTACCTAATTTTAATGTCTTAGGTTTGATGAGTCTGGGGATCGGGCCCATGCCTACCAGAACACAAAGTGATTGCTCTAACCACTGAGCTGCCATGCTGGTTAAATAAGTTAGTATTTATGATTTGTTCCAAGATCATGGTAATACATTTATACATAATACATCTAATATAGACTTGAAATGGAGTACATATTAAGACTATAACATTTAAGGTAAAAACCAAGTAGTTGTGATGGGCCAATGATGGAATGTAATAGTATTTGAAAGATAAAGGCATGTCAACGCAGATCATAAATTATGACTTTCCATAATTGATCAATCATTTGAATATCTAATAATAAATAATAAAAGGCACCAGTAAAATTGCACAACAGACATAAAACAATATAATGCATGTTGTTCAACTGGTTGAAACAAAAATTTAGTCCATCTGGATGAAGTCCAAGTGGAACTTATCTATACCAATTCGTCCGTCGTTAACTTTTCACATTTTCAACTTCTTTTTTAAAAAAACAAACCTACTGGGTAAATTTTGACAAAACTTGCTGTGAAATATCTTCTTCTGGTCCTCTTTGAGAAATGTGTTCGATGTTGCCGCCTTCAATCCAATATGGCCATCGTGGCTTCTAATTGGACGAGACATTTTCGAATTCTTGTCAAAAACTGATGTAGATGTTCCTTGCATGGTCCCCTTTCAGATTTGTGTCCAAAACGGCTATCTTGGCTTCTGATTGCCTGAGACTTTTGAATGAGACTTTGTCAATTTCTACTCATGATTGGCTTATCTGCTTCAGGAAGCTCTTGACAGATGATCGTAACGCTTGCATATAACAAGGAATATTGAAATAAGAATCTTACTCTTGGATTTTAAGCTGGTATATACAGTGTACTGACTTTGTTGGTTTTGTAAATAATTATTGTTAAATCTAGTTGCAAGATATTCTTGCATTATTAAGGTATCTAGATGGACATTAAGGTTTCTAGGTGGACATTAAGGTATCAAGGTGGATGTTAAGGTATCTAGGTGACCATTAAGGTATCAAGGTGGATGTTAAGGTATCTAGGTAGACATTAAGGTATCTAGGTGGACATTAAGGTATCTAGATGGACATTAAGGTATCTAGGTAGACATTAAGGTATCTAGGTGGACATTAAGGTATCAAGGTGGACATTAAGGTATCAAGGTGGACATTAAGGTATCTAGGTAGACGTTAAGGTATCTAGGTGGACATTAAGGTATCAAGGTGGATGTTAAGGTATCTAGGTGGACATTAAGGTATCTAGGTGGACATTAAGGTATCTAGGTAGACGTTAAGGTATCTAGGTGGACATTAAGGTATCGAGGTGGATGTTAAGGTATCTAGGTGGACATTAAGGTACAGCTGTATCTAGGTGGATGTTAAGGCCCAATTGGCCTCTTGTTCAAGAACCAGTTTATAGATATTGTATTTATGGGAACTGATGGACAACATGACAAAATGCATAAAACCCTAGCTAAATGTGCCTTCAGAATGAGTGCAACAAGAGCACAAAAAAATATAAACAATTAAGAAACCAATGAAGCTGATAATTAGCTTTTTTTATTACTGCATGATGTAATGTATTGACTGTTGTCATGTGTCATATTCAATATTACATGCTGATGAGACGATTGTAGTGTGGGCCAATTATCTGTCTTACACAATCCATCTGCCAATAAATTCTAAAACTAAGGCTTCTATATACCCTGTACAGGTGGTTGGTTATTAAGTACGATACTGCAGTTGTGCACATATCTGTTCCTAAATTTAGTATTGAGTTAATCAAGGATTGGAAAAAAACAAAGTTATCTATGACATAAAATTACCCGCATGGCTTAAGAGATTGTTATTTAAGCGCATATAAAATATGCTGGTAGCAGACTCGTGAAGTGTGAACCGCATACTTGTCTGTGTAATACCATGTTACTGTAGAAAAATATGTTAATCATAGCAGAACATCAGCTGTGTATTATATTTTAAAACTTGTGAGTCACAGGAAGATTACATATTGTCTTCACATAAAAGGACGAACTTGTCTGCAGGCATAAGTGGTTGTTTGGTGGGTGTTTTTATACAAATTTACTAGATATAAAAAAGTAATAATGTTAATTAATGATTGGGCGGGATGGTTAATTTAAAATCAATGCACACTTGTGATTTTTGATGACACACCAATCATTTATTGCTGATAAGGTTGATATCAATGGACTCTGTATTCAGGAAAGACTCTAATGTCCAACTAAATTAATGGTCATTTGTTCAAATGGCATAGAGAAACGGATACCAATCAATTTTTATGAAATCGGTGCTTAGTTTCATTATAACTTGACAATGATAAATTATGCCATTGTTCTTCTGTTATTTCCATTGTCTCTTGTTAAACATTAGGAGAAAAGTAAAGCTATCACCTTATTCTTAAAGAAAGTATTTTTTTTAAACTCACTTAATTTTAACTAGATCATTATTTATGAACGAGCAACTTTCAAATTTGGCAGAAGACTTGATACAACCAGTATATATATTTGTAACTGTATCATGTAGATAAGTATAGCCAACAGGTAAAGGTGGGTACCAGGTGTATTGGTAAACAATCAGGAGACACCCTGTATTACACGCATCAATTGTTGTCACTGTTATAATAGTGAAAGAAACAGGGCTTTGTCAGGTAAATTGACTACCAGTTTCTCAGTAGAAAAGGGTCACTCCATCACAGTGTATTCATGGTCTACAATTAACACTCTAGTAGAGGGTGTAAAGTTTCATACTGTGCTTGTGTCTGGGTGTGTGCTGCTCCCTCCTCATACCTCACACATTGACTGGTTACAATCTATAGTGGAGTACACACACTACCTATAGTGTATCAAGGTAAGATATTATATTGGTTAATTGATTTGATGTCATACAATGTATACAAGTGTTGTGATTTATATACCAATTGTTGAGGGCATCTTATATTCTATAGAGGATATCTTGTTCTTTTTAAATTAGGTATGAAATATTTGATTAGTCTTCAGCAGATTTTTAACAAACTTCTCATTAAATATCGCATAACAGATGAAAACCTGACCTTTGTTTGAAGTTGAGTTTTTTTAATTGGTTTTTATCCAGTTATAGTTAATTGGATGTGGTGTGTGTAACTTAACAACAAGAAAGTGATTATAACTTGTGAAATTGATCTGGAAAAAATAAACAGTCGGGGCAGATGGTGATCTAAACCAGGCTTCATCAGCTGTTAGTCAGTAACATTGTCAACTATCTTTGATATAGCAACAGCCCACTTTATATATGCAGACAGAATTGTCCTTGAAAACTGCTTCAGAATTTTTCTTGATGTTATTTTACTTCATAACTTTACTAATCATTATGGTTTATACAAATCTTGATAAAAATCTGCAAAATCTGCAATTTTGAATATTTTAATGAACATCTAAAAAAAGGACACAAAGTAATATAATGTCACATAGGGAGAACACAGTCTTATGGCTGTAAAATCGAGATATGACTAATGCTCCAACATATGTGACTTGTATGAATTACATGATTGTATATATCATTTTTAACATTAATAGTGTGGTTTATCAGATTCCAACTGATTCTGTGTCCCAGTAGTATTGTAGTATCATATACAGGCCAGACCCATAGATCTCCATTCACGAATGTCACAAGGAAACCAACTTATCATCCATCACAAACCAAATGTCATGAAAAATGTATTGTTTTATAGTATAGTGTTTAATATTTTGCTTCATTTTTATATGCCAAATTTTCGCGGAGTGTATTGTGCTATCACTCTGTCTGTACATCTGCCTATCCGTCCGTTCATCTGTCCATCTGTCTATGAACTGAATTTTGTGACTGTAACTTGTCTAACAGTTTTCGACTAAATCTTTTGAGATTTTGGTAGTGAAATTGGAATCATATGAAGATGCCCATATCGTAATATGGGTATGTTTCTTCAATTGTAACGAGAGTTATGGCCCTTTTGGACTTATATTGCTGGCATATAATGCTCCGCTATGCGGTGCTCTTGTTCATATATTGGGTAGGTGAGTGACTTAACATACATATATAAGACTGCGCCACTATATGGAATGTAGTGGATGTTTGTGTGTGTGCTTAGTATATTAGAGCAGTGCTTAAACTTATTATTGCCTAAAATAATATTTTTAATGTCAAACTACTTGGAAACTCTCCAGGAAATCATCTATATATGGGACACACGCATGATTTCATAATAATATAAATATTTGCCACTACTCTTACCTCCTAGCATTTACAGTTGTACTGGACAAAAATATGTAGAAACTTTATCTGTGTATCCTCAGAAACAAAAATTATAAATGTTAAGATGATCAAGAGGAAATTCTTCTTCCGTGGCATTTTGTGACATTTATGTATATTAAGCAGGGACAGAAAGGATTTCATAGCAAGACAAAACAGTTATTATCAGAAAGGTTGCAAGTTTGAATCCAGGGTCAGAATTCTTTCCTTATGTAGAAAAATATTTTCTTAGATTCTTTTCTCCAGTGCATGTGTTTTTGTTGAATATCAAATGTGACGTTACAGCTAGACGTCAACATTATAAGATAGGTAAAGTGCGATGACATTGCCTGACCTTATTCTTACAGACTTCTTGAACACCTTATTTATAAGATGTCCTTTTTTTTGCCAAAATTTATTAGATTGTATTTCTTGGAATTTGTAAAACAAGCGTGTACCATTAATTTATTCTTGTGTTTCCTTTATTAATAACTGTCATGGCGCTAAAGTTTTCTTCTTGCGTTTTCTGATTCTTGCAGAGTTCTGTCCAGGATACTCATCTCATTCTTGTCAGATGTGTTCCTAGGAAAAGACAGAAAAATAGTATGTAGGTATGCATGTCAACATTGATGGTATATTTCTCATGATCTTGCTTGTACCCTGTGGTCACACAGCTCTTGTGTGGAGACATTGGGGGTATCAGAGGCACATTGTCCTACCAGATCTGTCATAGTCAGCTGTGGCTGACACCAACATAGGTCACGTTTGTATGATCTCTCCTGTGCTTTACATTCTCGTGCACAATACAAAAGACATGAACAATTCCAATGTTTTTAGTTATTGTCGTTTCTAAGGAATGTTATGTTTGCTAGAACAGCTGCACAGAATTTTGTTTCTTGTGAAGGCAGAGGCTGCATATGCTGTTAATTATTGGCCTCTTTGTTGTAATGGTTCTGCAACTCTACATCAAATACACATATGTATTCCATAAAGCATTGGATAGTCTTAGCATTCCTAGCTCGACTTTTACCAGGCAAACAACAATAGGATTGCAAGGTATTCTTCTACTTGTATATTCTTTATGTAGAAAATGTGTTCTCCGAGAACAATGACTGCAGTTCCTACTACCGATTCCGATCTCTTGTTACTACAGACAGAAATACATGTCCTACTTTTTTGTTAATCTCTGACTTTGTAGAAATTGATCAGCTTTATTTGAATTTGTGAAATTGAAACTTAATGCAGTTGTGCTGGTCTCTCCAAGTACCAATACAGACAGTTAAAATTGAGATGACTTAATTAATGCATTGTCAGCATAGTCAAATTTCTAAAGACTCGAGTCTTAAAAACAGGAAAGTGGACCAACAAGCAAAAATTAGGATGAGAAAGAAAATGAACAGTGATAAGAACAAAGGTTTTGTCAAAATGCAAATAAGGCCCATAATGTCTTTTGCAGCACATCACAAACCAAACTGTTGAAAACACTTTGAGATCAAGAGAAATGTCCTAAGTTACAGGACAAGACAGGGAAAAGAATAAAAGTAAAAGAAATCTAATGTGAAGGAAATCTGTTGCTGTGTGATAAACAGGACTAAATTCACCTTTCGATTACATGTACTCCCAACATCACAGACAAAAACAATTAAATATCCTGGTACAAAGTATTGAATACAGTTATTGGAACAGAATCTGTGAGTTGACAGGACTCAACCAAGTTTCCTCCAATCCAAATCCAAATCAGTATTACTAACAGAAAACAAACATGCAGTCACTCAAACACTGAAAATAATATGAAGCAATCATTAACTTTCAATAAACATATATTGAATCCATGTACATCAGTGTTGTTGTAATCACACATGTCAGTCATGATGGTTTTATAATATAAAGAACCTTGTAGTTTGTACATTATAATTTTCTTGAATAATCTCTAGAAAGAATATGTCTTCCATAACACATTAACTGCATAAAGAATTATAAATGCTGCAATGCTTGAATGTTGGCGTTCTGAAATTCAAAGTTTACACATATACATTGTATAAAGTCATCATGATCACTTAACTTTAACATAAGAGTTTGGGGGACAATGAAATAGATGTATCAGTATAGACTAAGAAGCTGCAGAATTATCAATGTGATGTCATTCATAGCTTTGATGGATAGAACACTAAAGCACATGATGTCACTACAGAAATGTTTCTTGTCCAATGTGGTGGTACATTTGCTATATTGTATCTGCTTTAAAGCTCAGATGGACAGAACATTAATGGACCTTGCCACTTTAATGTTTCTTGTTCAAATGAGGTACATTTACTATATATGTATCTGCATTGAAGCAAATTTAAGGAGTTGGCCATGAGTGTCTTCACACCTTTTAATCCCCTGCCCAACGAAGTTGGCATAGGATATACAAATGGGTTCCTTCTGTGGGTCTATTTGTCTGTTCATCCGGCCAAGTGTTTTCGGAGAATATCTCCAAAACCATTTATGATAATGTCACCAAACTCTATATGCATATTAACCTAGTGGTCAAGTAGTGCTTTTTGCTATGCGGGAGTTTTCATATTCAATATTTTTCCGGCCAAAATGGCTAAATTTACTGTTTCCGTAGCATATCTCCCAAAACCGTTCAAGAAAATGTCACGAAACTGAAGATAGCTTCACAAAAATACATATGCAAATCAGCTTCATCAATTGAAGAAGCAGGTAGAGGTGTCTTGAATTTGGAATCAAATGAACTGTAGTAAAAATGAAGGATAGGCTCACTGTAACACCAACCTTAAAATTAAAATTTGTATAATCTTCTAGAAACTCCCTTCCTGTTGGCAGAGCTCTATAGGTGAGGCATCTGAATGACTCTGTCCTTGTATTTTTAGCCCTTAAACTGAAACTTTTTGCTGGATGCACCTGAGTACAGAAACAAGACATTATATCAAGTCTTGTTAAATTAAATTAAAACGATCATAGTGTACATGGATAGTTGAAATATTTGTTGTCAAAAAGACTAAAATTGGAGTGCCAAACACTAAAGAAACCATGCAAACAAACAAAAATGAACATACTGTATGATTAACAATTTCCTAATTCTAATTTTACAATTGACATTTCAAATTAGTGACATGCACTAGCAATGGGCGCTAATGTCAGCTTTAATATCCTTTTACTGCCTTTAAATAGGAGGATAACGTTAAGTGCATGTAATTCATGGGTCTGTCATTTTCTCTGCATGTTACAGCTGTGCTTTAATCATAAATTAAATGCTCTTTGCCATGTATCCAAAATTTATCTTGTCCATGTCAGAATGACTTAACAATGTTCTATGTTACAAAACGTGTGGCATAGGCTTGATTGAATTCTCCAAATTTTAGAATATTTTATTGCATGTTGGACTCCAACAGCTTTCAGGATACTATTAAAGTATATGAGTAAAAACCAAAGTTTGTTGCATGCGAAATGTCAAAATATTTTGGGATGAGATTCTCCGTATGACAGTGGTTAATGCTTTTTAAGTTTTTCTGTCAAAGTTTTCTAGACAGACAGAATGTACCTTACCAAGTGGAAGGATTCTCAAATATCCAAATTTATTGTTTCTTCCATTATGAGGAGAATTTACTTTCCAGTTTTTGAGATAATACTGATGCATTATGGGTCTGATTTATGACAGAGCGATAGAGAAATGTCTAGATGTTGGTGTTCATTTCATATCATCCAGCAACGGCAAATTTCACCTCATACATCGATTTCTCTTGCCCTGTATCACTATAATAACATAATTCTAAGGACTGGCTGGTGGAAGGAATGAAAAAACACCAATCTAAATCAGTCAAAATCTGTCCAATGAATTGTCTATTCAGCATTATTTTGGTATAAGATGAAATAAGAAAATCTCATTTTGACCTATGCATGGTTGAATCCCTGGACACGTTTTGATCGAGATTTATCAGGAAATGTCTGGTTTAGGTGGGCCTCCAATCATCTAATGCATACTAATATTGGCATGTTGTTATGGTTCGCATGCCGTCTCCATCTTTTCTAATAAACTCGATATAAATGTAAAGGACTTGTGACAAATCAACACATATTTACATTGATGACATTCTGATTTACCAAATCTCGTGCACAAAACTTTAAGGTACTTGCTTCAAAGCATGAATAGAACATATTTATACATTATTACTTTTGTACTGTTATCTTGATGATCAAAATAATAAATTTTCTTCATTTCTTATATAACTTATTATTTATAAGGTAGCCCTAGTGCTCAATTTGAGTTTGCTTATTGTGGTGCTTTATAGAAGGATTATCTGACCAACATAAAGGAACAGAATGAATTCAAATTTGGATGATATAAAATGAACACCAATATCTAGACATTTCTCTATCACTCTGTCATCCTGTTGTAAATCAGACCTTTAAGCTTCCTTATTGTAATGCTTTATAATGATTATCTAACTCGTGACTATGAAGTGAGGATTATGCAGAGTAGAGTATACACCTATTTCAGTATGAAAAAGTTAAATATTTTCATTCTTGAAAACAGCTCTAATATACAAAATAGTAGCTTTTCAAGGTGCCAATACTTTTGTCGTTTCCAGATTCTGCCAAAAATGTCTTTAATGATAATCCGTGCAGTTAATATTGCCCTAATGGGAGACATTTGTGAAGAAAGAAGATATAAGTTTAGCCTGGGTTTGCTGAATGTATGCTGATGGTTTTGTAAATGAATATTCTCAGACTGTTTTTGTAGTAACACCACTTTGGAGGTTTGATCCTGTGTAATTGGTTGTGAAGATAATGGCTTTGGGTCATTAGATTTAGTTGGAAAGAAATCAAATTGGCTCTTCATGTATTTTGCAGTATGTTACTGATGTTAATAGTGAAATTAAATACTGGATTTAGATGTCTCAGACTAAGACAATATTATTCTACTGTACTAGTGTATCTATTGTTTTAATCTTGTTAAGTTTAAATACTGCTTCAATTAATTACATAGTAGGTGTTTAATGTTTGTAATATTTCAAAAGAAAAAATTAAAATGGAGCCTTAGGAATAAACTGTTTAGTGTTACACATTGTTTACCTAATAATATTGTCAAGTAAAGAGTAATATGATGACCAAACAACAACAACAACAACACCATCATACATAACCCTAAATGTACAATGACACAAGCATATATTACAATTAAGACAGTGTGATTAATTAGCTTCTGTTGCCAGTTTAAATTAAAAACTTTGTTATATTACCAGCCAGCAGATGCTGTAACAAGCTGCACAGAATGAATGATGAAGTAACACATTTATGTCAAAATGTCTTGTTTGTTCCTCGGCATATTAATCTTTCCATGGAAATTTCTTTAAAGTTCAAAGTGACTTTGAATCATTTTTTTACATTCTAAATTACATTTGCAATTTAGAATTTGAGCCTGAAGTGAAAATTTTCTATGTTAATTGACTTGGTGCAAGATGTTCAGCATGCAAATTACATTTGATTTAGGCTATAATATTTGCTAAGGGAAATCTAAATCTAATTTATTACAGAAAATTTGTTCAATGGTAAATGTAGTTCTGATAGACTGAGTGATAAATTGATTAGGGGAACCCTTAGTTTCTCTATTGAACTGATTACTTGAGTAATTATTTTAGTTTCTTAAAAATACGAAAGTAATTAAAATCTATTATATTCCAGTTTGAATCTGTGTTACAATGTCTCAAGTTTATAGATAAATGTTGAGATATTCTACTATAACACCAAGCATGCTTATCCTAGCAAATACAAACATACATGTTAACAAACTCTCACAGACATGCATACACATTTAAAGCTTCACTTTTGAAGTAATTCCATTCAATAATATGCAAAAAGTTGCCAACTGTTTGCTGGTCCAAAGCCTATAGACACAAAAAAATTGAAAGTCAGTTTGTTGCAAGCAATGACTATCAGTGTGTAAGGTTGAATACACTGTCAGTGAGTTGTTTATTTGGGTTTAGCGTCCCTTTACCTCATGTCTAGGTCATATCGAGACAGTGCCTGCTTTTCTTGCGACAGTGCACACTTATGGCGACTTCATAGTGCTGTCTCACTGAAATATCACGCCACAGACACATTGACATGATGTTTCGGTCATATTATCCTAACACCTTGCTGACCAGTCCTCCTCCTACCAAGTACTGCTGGGCCCTTAACAGGGAGCAAGAAGATTGCCTAATTTTAAAGTCTTAGGTTTTGACCTGACCAGGATTCTATCCCACGACCATGGATTCTAGCACCAGTCTACCAGCACGAAGCGAGCACCCTAACCACTGGGCCACAGCGCTGGTTTAAGAGTAAATAGAATGACATCATTAACCAAACCATACTAAAGTGAACCAACAACAATAAGTCACTCTTTGTCTACTGTTTTGAAATATTTATGAATGTCAACACTGTTGATATTAAATGTCATTTTATCTAATTTGTCTTGTGATTTCATTCAAAACAAATGCACAAATAACAACAAACAAGTTGACCTTTTTGTGAGACTTTTAGTGTGTAAGCAATTTTTGTATACTCCTACCAGACTGCATGTGACATGATATATGTATTAGAATGAAAGGAAGTAGGTTTCAATAAAGTCTGTTGATGCAAATGACATCACAATATTTTAATATGCCTTGCATGTGCCGTACTATATCACACCAACATTTACTTACTTTATCAAAACCATACATGTATACTCTACTGACTTTATCACAACCATACATATTAACTTATCATAACCATGCTAACTTTATCATAATAATACTTACTTTATCACATGAATACATGCTTTACTTTATTACAACCATACATGTATACTTAATTGATCACAACCGCCCAAACTTTAATCACAACAATACAATAAAATTTACCAATTAACGAATATGTGAATGCTCGATTTTGTATGTGGTTGTTGAAATACAGTTTTATATGAAATATTGTCCTTATGTTGTAAAATGGTCTATATCAATTGTGACATTTAACTTTCCATTTTAAAGCAAACAATAATCAATATGTACAATTAACAGCCCTGTATTATGTAACTTTTAAGTCTTTGATGTGAACTCTGTTCATTCTTACACAATTGATTTCTGTGTTCTTTTCTTAGATATTGAAAGTGTTATCTTCGTGCTCTTTGACTTTTAATAACCAATCAAGCCCTGCTATTTCCTGCGGTTTGGAAGCTTTGGTGTTGTAATTGACTTGCATTGAGCGTTTTATGTACACTTTTCTTTCATCATTGCATTTAAGACTTGTGATTTTAATGCTTTATTTTTAGAAGACATGTCCGTATGCAGCCATTCGTCCAAAGATACCACCTACCATCATATGTAATAAATTACCTTTACTATAGCTGTAATGTATGACACTGCCCAGATTGGCTTCCTTCCATAAGGGGAAGGCTTATATATGGAAGTTGTACGTCATAACCTTCATGTTATTTCCTGATTCTAAACAAATTAGTCAGATAAGTCTGTATTTTAGACTTTTTTCTATCTAAGACCTTTGATAAGGCTATCTTGGAAAGCAAGTATTGCCAAATTTGAACAAAGGTGAGAAGTTATACAGCAAATCTTTTGATGTTTCTACAATTAGATTGTCAATCACAAAGACCAGAGTAAACAAAACCTGATAATGTTCCACAATAAACATTTACTTATAATCAATTACATGTCTTGTTTTATTTTTTCTTGGTAACAAATGTCTCCCACCAGTAAGGTCAGCTCTTTGATATGTTTGCTTATATAATTGAATACAATATAAGTATGGTTGAGTCCGTTTACATGTATGTAATGTTAGACTTTACCACACCACTTAAGTTTCTTTATTTGGATTTCTGTCAAACTTGATATGTTGGTTCTTTTTAGGAAAGAAAACACCTATTGATTTTGGGATTTATAGGTCAATGGTCAAGATCACCATTACTAAAGATTCAAATAGGTACTTGAGTTTGCTTCTGCATAATGTCATGAGTTTTATAGTTTGGTTAGATTGTAACCAAACTTGGTATATTGTTTCCCTAATATGTAATAACGAAAAAATTTATTGATTTTGGGGTCAATAGGTTAAGGTCGGGATCACTGGTTTTAAAAACATACTGTAGATATGAATGTGAGTTTGTGTTTTAAAAGATATCAATCAATCAAAACTTGGTATGTGGTTCCCTGTCTATAAAGGAACCATCTATAATTACGATTCAGTTCCCAGCTGATGGGCTAAGATTCAATTTGAGCATTTTTATCAAAATCTCCATATATATTTCCAGTTGCAAATTTAACAATCCGTAGCAGGGGGTTCAAATATCAAGGAAGCATCTGCTTGTTCAATTTCAAATAAATTATCTGAAATATATATATACTGGTTCATATATATGACATTTTGTATGAAGATGAAAGCCCTCCTTACAAACTTGTCCAACAGGACTATACATACACAATGTTTTACATGTTTTTGATGGCTGTATGTGTCAATTCCTCCAAAAGTCAGTCAAGGACACCTAGTGTCTATAGAGAAGGATAATATTACAGTGTGTTAAGTATTTTTAATGCCCCTGTGACCTATTTAAGCTATATACTGAAATGTCAAAGAGTCTCAGAAGGTGTAATGTTTGTCCATAATGGACCAAAGATGGGATTTCTCATATTGATGATTGAAATTATTTACCAAAACTTGTAGTAAATTAAGTTGTAAAGTATTTAATGATAAAAAAGTTTCATTAAAATGATCAACATTGCATTATTCTTTGAAAATTCTCTTTCTTAA
>JAUMGZ010019320.1:6283-20042 GCA_032359645.1 Pododesmus macrochisma | reverse complement strand
CAAAGATGGCCACCAAGGCATTTGACCTATTTTCATGTACTCAGGGGACCGTTAAGGCCCATTGGGCCTCTTGTTACAAAATTGTTGTTTCTTTTTAATGAAACATGATGACTGTTTGATATAGAAGCATCTTTTTGTCTAGTTAAGAACTAAAACCTAAAACTGCCACAACAATTGAAAATTTTCATCAACATGCATCTTTATCAGCGTCTCTCCTTTGAAGAATATTAGAGATATATTGTTTAGTACTGGTTCTTGAAGTTTGTATACAGTTCTAAGCCATATTTATTTTGTCTTTGAAATCTTAATGAAACTTGACAGACATATGGAATATCTGGAGACAGAATGTCATGTATCATAGCAGGGTCATTGTGACCTTTGATATCAAGGTCAAGATTAAATAACTGCTGATTCTTTGAAGTTCAAGGCATATCTTTAAAATAAAAGTTGACCTACAATAAAGAATCTTGAATTAATACATCTATGTAAACAGATGGTTGCATGCTTGAATTAGGTAATCCAACCTGTAGTTTCCAGAGTAATGACCCTTTGTTTATTCAAATACATTTTTGACTGAAACATATAACTTCATTAATATTTCACTTTAAAAAAAAAAAAAAAATGTGTTGCACATGTAACATGTTTACATTTGGTCACATCACCTCTAATTTACCGAGTTACAACACTTTGACCAATAAGGTCAAGATCAAATAAGTGCTGATTTAATGTGCTCACTTGAACTTAGAATTTGATTTAAAATAAGGAACTCTGGTCAACAAATACATCCTTGGATGTGTGAAGAATGCATGTGTACTACAATTAGCTAGATATATTATATTTACACAAATTATGTCCCTTGGATATTTGTGTGTGCCATTAGTGACTTCATAAATATTTGACCTATAAAACAATGATCATTGTACACATCAACATCTTTACTGGTACTAAAATAAGCTTATGTAATTATTTACAGAGTTATGGCCCTTTATTCATTTTCGTTGGAGCCATGTCTTGAAATCAAATTAGGATAATAAAACTTGGTTGACACCTGAAAATGCAGAGTGGAACAGATATGTATTTTTTGTAAGCAAATTTTTGTTTAATTAGTCTTTGTACTACTTTTATTTTCAGATAACCAAAAGACCACAAATTTAATTCATTCAATGAAAACTTTGCTTGTTTTCATTCCTTCTGTTTATATATTTCAGATCGAACAACTTCGATTACGCAACAATAAAGATTGCAGTATTGAGATTGAAGGAGGTGACTTGGCCAAAAATGCCCTGAAGAAACTTCTCATGAGATGCGAGTCTCATGCAGATAAAATGGCCATCACACCAAGTAAAAGTGGAACAAATAATTTAATCAGCTTCCAAAGTCCTATGGTAAGTAACATAGATAGCGGGCACCATCATCTTGCTGTAAAGTGCTTCTGTTTTGCCAGTATTTAGTGTTCACTATATTTGGTATTTCTGATATTAAAGCCCTTATTTAAAACATCAGCAAATTTTATTTGCTTAAAATCTGTACAGCATTAAGTTTGTTTGTTTGTTTCATTGGGGTTTAGCGTCCCTTTTAACATCTAAGGTCATATCGAGACGGTGCCGTACAGCATTAAGTATCTAATCAGTGTTATGTGTATATTTAAAACCCAGTGAATGTGCTTCACTCTTTAAAACAAATGTTTAAACCCGCTTAAGATAAAGCTTTTTTCACAGTATTTAAATCGAAATGTAATAACAAGATGTACTTTCGATTGAGACCCTTAAATTACCTTAATAATCCTGTATGACTGGTTCTTCAACTTGTATAGGCAAAGAATTACATCCTCTAGCTATCCAGTTGTCATGTAATAGTTGCATCATGAATAAGATCAAGGATCATAACCTGTACAACCTGATCACTTGTACTTTCTGGGTACTAATTCCATGTCTAGGGACACAAAACATTTTGGGCATTACATCTATATCCAAGGACATGTATCACTCTTAGCACAAATAGAACAATAACCTTCTATGCATCAATTCCATATCTAAGAACACATTCCATATATATGGACACACAATTCCTTGACGCAAATTCCATATCTATGGATTCAACTTTCTGGATACAAATTCCATATCTATGGATTCAACTTTCTGAGTACACATTCCATATCTATTGATGCACTATAGCATTCTAGTTGCAAAATCTATATCTATAAACACATGCCATTCAGCTTGAGTTGCCCTGTGTACATTCAGCTTTAGTTGCCCTGTGTACATTTAAACTGTGAATGTATTGATGGACAGCAAAGGCTTATAAAGTCATTGTTAGCATTAGGGCTGAGTACTTCTTACAGATTACTGAGATATTGTTCATATAGGCTCAATGTAAGAACTATATTTTACCAGATAGAGGACTTTGAAGAGGAGCTGAAGAAACTACAACAGCAGAACGATTCAAGTTCTCGAGAAATGGCTGACCAGGTGAGACAACTTGTACAAATAAATCCAAAATAAACAAAACAAAAAGTGTAACATTATATAATTATTGCCCTTGTGTTTGGGTGATATGATTGATTGTCCAACCATTGGATTTGTGATGCCATACCGATAATTAAACTAAGTTGTTAGGTTTCAGAAGTTTTTTTTTTTATTTTTCAATATCTATAAGGAATATATATTTTAATCATTTAAGAGTTCTCTAGAAGACTTCATGTAAAGGCAATGTTGTAAATTTTAAAGAAAATTGTAATACTTGATTTCACATAAATGTTAGTTTTATTGAAATTACTCTCGGCTTTAAAGACAATATGACAGTGAGTAAACTACTTTCAAATTTTAAAAAAAAAATTCCATGTGTTTTAATCCTTATTTGCTATAGAGCTTTTAATGTAAAGCAAAATATGGGAAATCTATCAAGCATATTTTCTGATATTTCATTTTTTGTGAAATTTCAAAAATTTCAATAATACATAAATTCAATTTTACAAAAAAATACAAAATGTATAATAATTTTTTAATGATTATTACCTATATGCTGTTTCATGACTTTGAGGTTTCTTTTATGATTTTAGTAAATTTTATAGTTGCAATGAGATAGATTTGTGAAGTTTGCCAAATTTCTCAAAAATCTGGATTTTCACAAAAAGTTGACGGTGAATTTTTCTAAAAATCTAGCAAAGTTATTATTAATGAATATGCAATGTACATGGAACAAATTTAAAAAATCTATCAGTAGTTTTCTCACATGCGTATTGCCTTAAAGAAGGACTATTTTTTATACATGGACATTTGTACGTATTAGCCTATCTTTGTATATTTATGTACTGGCATGGTTGCATATTGGTAGACCCATAACCTAATAGCCATTATGGAACGCTGAAGGCATTAAACTACTCATTGCTTGCTTGCTCATTGGTAGAGCATTTAGCTTCATAATCTGGCAGGTTGGGGTTTGAATTCCCACCACATCAAACCTAAAAATTTAGAACTAAGTAATTTTCTCGCTCCCTGCTAAGTGCTCAGCATTTCTGGCTAGGAGAAGGACTGGTTGACTTGGTGTCAGAATAATGTGACAAAGTGAAATCTCATGCCAATGTGTCTTCTTCATGATATTTCAGTGAGACAGCACTATAATGTCGCCATCATTACACAATGTCACAAGCAGACACCGTCTCGAGATTACCTAGACATGATTGAACGGACATAAAAATTAAACCCAAATGAAAAGAAATAAAACTAAATTTTATATTCATTATAACTTTCTTAATTTCAGCTAAAGAAGATCAAAGCGTTGGAGCAGAAGCTGAAATCCTCCCAGGAGAAAAACAAGAAATTCCTGGAGAAGAATATCGACATGACAACCCAGAATAGATCTCTAAAGGACCAAATTACTATTCTTTCTGAAGACTACAGAAAGATGGTAAATATAAATTATATTAAACAGAATGAATAAAGCTTTTTTCACAGCATTTAAATTGAAATGTGATGAAAAGATGATCTGTCTCCCTGCATTGGCTTTAAAACTAGGATGTACTTTCGATTTTGACCCTCAAAGTATGACTGGTTCTTGTATAGGCAAAGAATTATAGTTGTCATTTACTGTTACATTATGAGTCAAGGATCATAACCTGTACAACCTGCATGATCACTTGTACTTTCTGGGTACTAATTCCACGTCTATGGACACATAACATTTTGGGCATAAAATCCATATCTGAGCTAGGATACATAACACTCTTAGCACAAATAGAAAAATAAATTCCATATCTAAGAACACATGATGTTCAAGGCAAGGATTCCATATATATGGACACACAACTCTGGACACAAATATTTCTTATATAAATTATATTAAACTGAATAAATCAGGATAACATTTTTCAGCATTTATTACTTTAATATGAGTTGAATGACCTTTTGTGAGTACAGATGTCAAAATTAATTGACTATGAAACAAGTCCCTTAACCTAGCCACTTTTAACTGGCAATGAAGATGGCTGAATAAATATAGCTGGCTATGGAAAACAGAGCTTACCTTTATGTGTCCTGTGACATGAGAATGATAGAGATATTCCCCTCGATAATTCACATACCTACATAATCACCTTTTTAAGAAATAATTCTAAGTGGTGTAGATGAAAATATTAGGAGTACATGTAAACGTATACAAAATATCTGCCAATTTTATGTAGTTAACTTGTCACAGCAAATCTTTATGACACAGGGTAATGAAATTTGGTGCATTTATATATCATTTCGTTACTGGATGTCGCATACTTAAATTACGTCATATTATCGTTACCATAGAGAGTTATGGACCTTGATTCCTTTTTCCCTGACAAATATTTCTTTAATATTTAATCTATAGGGTAACACAATTTGGTACATGCTTCTTTAGATGGAGATCTGTCATATAATGAAATCAGGTCACATAACATATTACCTACAGAGTAATGGCTAATTTATTGGATGAGTTCATTAATATTTCAAGATGGAAAATGAAACATCGATGGTACATATAAGCATCTTTAGGTAGTGGGTTTTTGGTTACTAAGATCAAATCATGTCACGTAAAACTTACTAGGTTGTGGACTTTGTTATTATTTTTTGGTCTAGGATGATAAACTTGGAATGAGTATTGTCTTTAGTTCAAATCAGTTTTAGTAATAGAAGTTCTTAATATTTGAAGTATTTTTAAGAGGAACGTAGAAACATAAGTAGTTACAGTCAATTTTGTAACATATGAAAGCCCTAATCTAAAACCTCATTATGATTTAATATAGCTGTGATAGTAATTTAATACACAAGAATAATGTTAAAGAGTATTGAGTATGAAACTTAAACATCCACAGAAAGATCAGTGTGAACATTCAAAGAAAAAGACAAAACAGTTGACGGAAAACTTAAACCATGAGAAGTTAGAACATGGACACACAGAGATCAAATTGAAGAGTTTTATGTCGTGTAAACAGGAGCTTACAGAGGTCAACAAAACAGTGGCCGCCCTGAAGCAATCTTGTCTGGTAAGTAGACAGAGGTCAACAAAACAGTGGCCGCTCTGAAGCAATCTTGTCTGGTAAGTATAAAGAGGTCAACAAAACAGTGGCCACTCTGAAGCAATCTTGTATGGTAAGTAGACAGAGGTCAACAACACAGTGGCAGTTCTGAAGCAATCTTGTCTGGTAAGTATACAGAGGTCAACAAAACAGTGGCCGCTCTGAAGTAATCTTGTCTGGTAAGTAGACGGAGGTCAACAAAACATTGGCCACTCTGAATCAATCTTGTCTGCTAAGATTCAGTTTGTGTGTGAATCAATCATTTATCTTTACCGTCAGCTGGAAAAGTACTTGCATACTGTAAAGCAATCTTGTCATGTACAAATGTACTTCTTTAAATCTTTAATTTTCAGATTTGTTAAAAAATATTTATTGAAAGGCAGATTTATATTTTCTTGAAGCTTTACAGCCAATCAGCAAAAATACAACAACAATAACTTAAAGTTCATGGCAATTTGTGCCTAGTGAGAATCTACAATTACATACATGTAACACATTGACAAAAATTTAAACATCTACATTTCCATTACTGTTTTCCTCAACTGGTTACATTCAATAATATATTAACTAAGCTAAGACAGTTCTTAGACTTTTGGTGGACATTTTGAACATCATCATAATTAAGCTACATGCCCTAGATCATACAACTTATGTTTACATGTTCTTGGAGGCATACAGTGATGTACATGGGGAAAGATAAGGCAAAGTTATCATAAAACCTGCTTCCAATCCAGAAAGATATGTCATGATTTTACTTGTACAGGAGAAGGATAGAAGAATTGAGCTGATTCAACACAGAAAGAGAAGAAAACGATGGATGAGGCAAAATTTCGAAAAAGTAAGTTACTGAGAACTAAATTTTCAAACAGCAGATTAGTTAAATAGTAACTGAAAATACATGCAATTTAAGATTTTACCTTATCTGTAGAATGTCTGCAGGTATCACTTGTTTATGTCTGCATGTACACAATTAATAAAATACCAATAGAATGTCTGCAGATATAAGATAGGAACACTTAACTTATATATATATTACCTATATATGCATGCTCTCAACACAAACCTATAGTAGTATTGATATACAAACTTGATTCCCTGCTTCAGATGGTTAAAAAAAAATGCAGTAAGCAACTTATTACTTATATACAGAAAGTAATTACCAATTCCAAAATGAAGCTCGGATATTTAATGAATGTGGTTCTAAAATATAGCTTTGAATCCGTAAAACTGCATGAAAACTACACTGATATATGCATTATGTATGTGGTGAAGGATTTAATAAGTAATTTGACTGTGAATTGGCAAGTTTATTATTGAAAAATTTGCTTTACGAAAGCAATTATAGTATTAATTTATGACATCTTTCAAGATTGGATATAAGATGAGAACAAGGAATATTTGAAGGATATACAAGAATGCTTAATCAATTTTAAAAAAGATCTGAATTTATACATTTTAGAACAAAATAAGTCAGGTTATACATTGAACATCTTATTTACAAACTTTCATGATAATTTCTGTTTTCAATCCATCCCATTAATACAAACATAATCATTCGATAATTAAAGCATATAATTAATCTCAATAGTTGTATTATATTTGAAAACAACTTTCATTTTAAAGAATGTTAAAACATTAATTTGGCATGAAAGAATTTAGACTTATATATGTATTAAACTTCTAACCATTAGGCCACAACAGCTGATATATATGAACAGATGCTAATTTGTTTACTATGTCTCCCTTTCCAATGAAGGGAGACATATTTTCTAAACCTCTGGTTCTTCTCCTTCTAATAATAATTTTTTTTCTGGGCTGTTACTTTTAAACCGTTAAAGATAGTTTGATGACACTTGTAGTATACCTGCAGCAGATGTGCAGGGCAATGTGACCTTGAGACAAGGTCAAAGGTCAAATAAGTGCAAACTTTTTAGTAACATCTTGTCTGGGCCATAACGTTTAAACTATTAAAGATGTCTTGATGAAATCTGTAGTATGCCTGCATCACTCACACCATGTATTTAGGACGCTGTGACCTTGACCTCAAGTTCATAGGTCAAATAATTGCATACTTTTTGTAACATCTTGTCCAGGCTGTAACGTTTCAACAGTTAAAATGTCTTGATGAAACTTGCAAAATACCTGCATCTATCACAGAAGATTTGCAGAACACTGTATTCAGGGCACTGTGACATTTAGCTCAAGGTAAAAAAATACAAACTGTTCAGAAACATCTTGTCCAAACTGTAACTTTTAACCCGTTCAAGATTTCTTGATGAAGCTTGCAGTATACCTACATCACCCATAGAAGATGTGCAGGGTACTGTAACAGGGCACTGTGACATTGACCTCAAGTTCAAAGGTCATATTTATGCGATCTGTTCAGTAACATCTTGTCCAGGGCCTCCAGGCTGTAACTTTTAAACAGTTTAAGATTTCTTAATGAAACTTGCAGTATACCTGCATCAACCACTGAAGATGTACAAGACACTGTAGTTGGGGTCAAAGGTAAAATAAGTGCAACATTTTCAGTAACATCTTTTCTGAGCCACACAAACCAGCAAATATGCATATTGGTTAATAAGAGGAGATTCTATTCCTTACTGCTGGCCATCTCCGTGGTGGCCCTGTTTAAAATGCGGAGCTGTGGTTGATAATTGTTCAGTAGATTTATTGGAAAATTAACCATCTTTATATCAACTGTTTAGCTACAAAACAAGAAGACACATTGTTATTATATAGTATAGTATACTGTAAAGGGCTTTAAACTGTGGGGTTAAACTTTTTGCATTTAAGAGAGTGAAATGCATTCACAAGGTTTGAATTTGCTCCTTGATTTTTACAAACACTGATCGAGTACTTATTGCTATACTGATGTAAAGAGCAATTGATAATTTACTGCTGTTTTGAATTCACACTTTATTCAGAAATAGCAAAAAAATATATAAACACCCGTGAAATAGAAGTACCTTAAAATAGTTGCTGTTGTTTTAATGTCGAGTATTAACTATTATAATAAATGTTTGATGCCAAATAATATAAATACACATATGCAAGGTGCATTTAATTACACATTATTTGTGTTCTATTTGAAATTAAGTGTGTTTCTTATGCAAAATGAACAACAGGATAACACTTTTTGTAGCATTGTGAGACTGCAACATTTCATTTTAACTATAATGGTCTGGATCTCATTAACACTAAACACTTGCTCTATTGAGTAAGTCCAGACATTTGTTCTAATGCTCTTGTAGTCTGTATCACTAGTTATATATAAATGAATTATATAAAGACATGGATATTTATTGTAAGTTCCCCTCATCATGGTAAGCCTTTGTCAGGTGTATATTATAGATTTTTGATGGTTCTTGTAGGTATAATGATTTAATTATATTGATCATAAACATGTCAAGTTTCTTATATACAAACTTGTGTACAGGAATGTTGGTTAGAATTCTGCAGGTACTGGATTGTTACACTGAATGTCCATACTTGCCAACTTTCCCGATATAGACGGGACCTTCATGAATGTGACTTGTTGTGTCAGGATCTGAATTGTATACATTTTGTTGCATGGACTAATCTGTTAGTAGCGTATTAGAGAAAGTCCTGAATTACTGAGTTGTGTTTGTTCTATAAATTATAAAATAGTTCAAAATCAGCTATATAATTGTGGAATAAAATTACTCTGCTTGAAGAAAGTAAACACTATTTCTAAAAATAGAAATATTGTTAACTGAAGAAATATATTTATTATTTTTTGAAGAGATAGAATTTATTTTTTGTAAATGTTTAGCTCTCATAATTGAAGAGTAAAAATTTATAGAATTGTTATACTTTACATAGATATCATAACTTGAAGTGTATGAGACTCCATTTCTCTTTAAAGTTGTATTCATTGTATTTAAAGTCTGTATCGGAGGGATCTACGACCAAGGAAAGCGCTAACATCAAGTGGCAGCCCACTACCACAGAGACATTTCTATATTTGAAAATCCTGATACTCTACTAGTACTATTTTGATCTTATTATATGAAGACTGAGAATTATTATATTTGTCAATGTTGGGTGATGCTTTTAGAGTATAGGACTCTGTTTCTGCTAGTACGTCGTTGGTTTACTCCGGGTACTCTGGTTTCCTCCACCAGTAAAACTGGCACGTCCGTAAATGACCTTAGCTGTTGATCGGACAATGAGCCCTTAATTGATACAAACAAACAAACAAACTGTTCCTGCCAGCTTTTTGATAAACTGAGGTAGATGGGAATTTAAGTAATTGAATTTTAACTTTTCATCATTCTTCATATTAAAATGAATTTTCCTTTCAGAGCCGACCAATTGTAAGGAAATTTGTCCAATTCTAACTATCACTTATACTGCATGTTAAGATGAAGTTTCCTTTCCAGAGCCAACCAAGTATAAAAGAGACGTATTTCGGCTATGATGAGGATGATACCTCAATTGACTCAGAAACCTCAATGTCCTCCATCTCTATTGGAACTTTGTCTGATGAAGATTTATGTGACGAGGTAGGTTAATTACGCAATAAAGGTTTTGTTTGCATTTAAGTTAGATTGTGGATTAATGTTCAGAGTTTTCTTTCAGATATTTAAAGTCATATTTGATCGGATGGCAAATTGACTATGATGTTAGTAATTGCAATGATGGACTTGTGTCTTGAGATATATTTAGCATTTCGTTGATCAAAATTACTGATATAATTTGAAGTATTATTTGTGGAAAATTGTGCTATTTTAATGAAGCTATGTCTCCAATTTATTACTCTGTGAAACCTAGCTGTTTCAAAAATCATAATTTGTCGCACTGTTAAAATCAAAGAGCTTTATTATAAGTTATCCAATGCTTTTGAATGGGTGATGTATATGAGCATGTTTACATATTGTTAATGTGGAATGACATCTTTTATAAGACACATACAAATCCATTTCATTGTGATGTATATGAGCATGTTTACAGAATGACATCTTTCATAAGACACATACAAATCCATTTTATTGTGATGTATTGAATGTGTAATATCAAACGCAGCATGGTTGCATTTCTACATGTTGCTGAATTTTGTCATGAAGTGATTGATTTACAAATATTTACAACATATTTAAAATTTAAATTTTGTTCTGTATGTAACAATTAAAATATTGTAAAATGTCAAGCTTTTTTCATGCAGTCCCTGTTTCATGTGTATAATGATGCTTCACTTTAAAGTAAGAACAATATGAGTGTGATCTGATCCTGTTATAGGATTCAGAATGTTAAGTGCTTCAAACATGTGACTTGTGTAGAATAAGGTCACTGTCCATTGGGACAAACTTGAAAATCTTGTTATACTATCAAATCCTTTTATCCTGCATATCTGGAACTATAGTCACTAAATGATAATCTTTCTTTTTATCAAACAGTAGCAAACCAAAATATCTCCTGAATTGTTTCAAGGTTTAACTCAAATATCTTCAAAATCATTTGAGTTGAGCATCAAGATCCTTCAGGATCTCATGTTAATTTTAAATTGTGTATGTTTATGGTCGTAGCCACTATGTTGATATACTATAAATGGAAATACAGTGCAACCTGCTCCAGCGACCACCTCTATAAAGAGACTATCTGTACATAAAGACCACTAAAATCAGGTCCCTTGAAGTCTAATTACACTTATTCTTACCTGTACATAAAAACCACCTCCATATAAAGACCACTTTTTCTGAACTCTTATGTGGTCTTTATAGACAGGTTTGACTGTATGAGCTTGAACTTGTTCCACATAATACTTTTAGTAAATTGGTTCTAAAATGAAACAATATTTTTGTGTCAATGTTATAACATAACCTGAGTCAACAGTTTTACATTCTTTCCTTCCCACTACTGGTATTCAAATGAGTCAAATTTTATATCATTGGGAAAGTTTGGCAGATTACGCGCCAATGATGGCCTTATATACTTATTATATATATAGCATCATCCCTGTAGCAATATAAATAGTATGGTGAGCATTGTAGCTCGCTGCATGTGCATGCTGCATATTGTATATTTATAACTTATGAGTAATGTATTTATAATTTTATCTATTTGCCACACCCATTTAAAATAGGGTAGACACAGTGTTTATAAAGAATAATTTCTTGACTCATATATACATTTACATAATGGTTACACATTATACATTACTAGCTTCATACTTATAACATCATATTTATTCTGATTTGATTTTGTTCAGTTAATAATTTTGTGTTTACTTGTTAGTCTGTTTTTGCCTTTGTCTATTATATTCAGGAGTTATTTTCTTTCTTTTGCATTAAGCAGTGTGTACATTTATTTTGTAAAATTTGCTTCATGCTTGCTTTCCTTTGATTGGTTTGACAATATTTATGGATTAAAATGATAGACTACAATGAAAATGTCAAGAATTAAGTTAGCTTTGAGCTTTTGTAAATATAATCTCTTTTGAATTAAAGAAATGAGCATGTCATATTTCATATTAAGACTTGTCTCCCATTAAAATAATAATACAATTGTAGCATTTCAGAGTATGGGCTTTGCTTGGCCAGTCATTAGCAATAGTAGTGACTTAGCATATTCAACATTTTGATTGGCAGTTGTTAGCAATAGTAGTGACTGTATTTAACATTTTGATTGGCAGTTGTTAGCAATAGTAGTGACTGTATTCAACATTTTTGATTGACAGTTGTCACGAGAGGAGATTGAGGGAAATTATCAAAGACTGATGAAGGAGCATTTGGAGCTGCAAAGACTTCACACCCTCTTACAGAAACAGACCCCTAATCATCAGGATCCAGAAAGGGAAAACAAGGTATGTTACATCAGGAATCGGAGCTAATCTGACCCAGGGCAGGAAATCAAGGTAACATAGGAAACCCCCAATCTTCAGACCCATGCTGGTAAAACAAGGTACTTTGTAGGTACTGAAAATTGACCCTTCATCTTCGGGACCCAGGACAGGTAAAACGAGAACCATAATATGAACTAGAAAAACAAGCTATATTCTAGAAACAGACTCTCATCATCAAGAACCAGAAAAGTAAAATAATTAACATTACATCAGTCATTGTCTGGTAGTGGAGTACCAGAATAAAATTTCATCCTTAGATAACTCGATATTTATATTTACTTATTAATAAATCAAGTGTTATAACTCACGTGTTTAAATTGTTATTGTTTACAGCACAGAACACAGTTGGAGTCTGATCTTTACAATGCTCAATATAAGATTGAAGAGTTCCAGTCGTTACTACGGCAACGAGATGAGGTATTTGTGTTTCAAAGCATGTGATGCATGGATGCATGTTGATTGTTCTTTCCTTGCCAGAGACTGAGCACCACTCAGGTATATGATACTAGTAGGTGTCATTTTCAAACATAATAAATTGTATTTAGGACAGGTAGTTCTGTGTAAAAGTATGTATAATCTTCTTTTATTGTTTAAACTTGGTTTCTTTTGAATTGAGGGGAGGCAACTCTGTTATTTTCTCCTCAAATTTATTAGGTCTTCTTCCACAGTAAGGCTGTATGTGCTATATGCATAGCCCATCTTGGACTACATAATCATATGTACTTGCTTTGTTTTTGCCACAAATATCCAACGTGTATACGTTTTTGGAATTGTAATTGTCTGCTGCACTTTTTAAGATCAAAACAGGGGCCAAAGTATGCAACTGTGGAGAGAGACCTTTAGCATAAGTATTAAGGGGAGGTTACTGTGTCAGACAAATTTGCTCTTCTCAATTTCTCATTTTGCTAATGCTTGCTCAAAATTTTCTTAGATCTTCACATATCCATCAAACTAACCTGGTATAGATCTATTAATAAGATCTTCCAAGAAACATATTAATGACTTAGGATAGCACAGAATAAAAAATGGAAACAATTTTTGACATTATAAATAACTACCTAATGATATTTGATAGAAAATCTCAATATTTGTTTTTAGGCTAGCAATATGCTTTCATTCAGTTTGACAGATTAACTATGCTGTGTTTTATAGAGAACGATGTAATTGTAGCATCACTAACAGCATGTCTGTTTATCTTCAATCTTTAACAATGAGTTGATCATTAATTTACAGTAGTTCTGTTTATCTTCAATCTTTAAAAATGAGTTGATCATTTATTTACAGTAGTTCTGTTTATCTTCAATCTTTAAAAATGAGTTGATCATTAACTTACAGTAGATGTGTTTATCTTC